>JAVGWX010000011.1:53170423-53415423 GCA_036924085.1 Ariolimax columbianus
GATTTGTCTTTTTTCTGTCCAGGGTAGTCTGAGGATCTGTCAGTAACATTTTGACTATAAGGATTCGATTCTTCGTTCATAATTCACAGCCATCAGCCGCCATTGGAAAAACACAGACTCTCAATACTTACTTTTGTCGTTTTGTCGGTGCTCTGCCATAATTCCTTCAGGATGTTCAGTCTCTGCATTGTCATGGCTATTCTTCTTCTGATCTCTTCAATATGCGTGACCTGATCTATTTTCTCACAACCTACTGTAAATTAAAGTTGACATTGTGTTTTTTCTGTGGTCATTATCTTTGTTTTGTTGATGTGTATAAATAGGTTTTGATCTATTTAACGCTGAAATTAGCTGATCTAGCTCTTCTGCACTTCTTGATAGTATCACTGTGTCATCTGCGAATCGTAACTCTGGAATCTGGTACCCGCCAATCGTAAATGAATCAAAACTTTCAATGTTCTCGTCTAACATTTCTCGTTATACATTCCGTATATATGTTATAAGCGTAGTGCCATTCAGCCGGCGTCCAGACCAGGAAAAACGGATGGAAGAAATCACATAAAAAGAACGAAATAACAAGTCCAGACGGAAAACAACACCACGTTTCAGTGAACACAAGTGGAAGTCGTCGACTAGTGTGAATTTCAGGCAAATCCGTGGTCTAGCGGCATCCATAATGATCCACAACATATACCTGTGACGTATTTCACGGGTTAGTTCTGCCGGTTCACCTTCGCGAATTTGGCGTGTGGGAATTTTAGATGCTACTATGATGAGTTCAATACAGCTGGGGAGAGATGCCAGACCCACTCACACGCTGAGTGTTGTCCATACGACCTCTTGTGGTTATCGAAAAGGCACGACAAACTGCGTTATATGCCATCCCACCTTTCTACCATGCGGGTTACATGTTTACGGAAAGGCTTCGGTGGTAACCCTGAGGCAAAATCTGCATCCTATGCTATTTCCAGTCGTCTCGATGAATATCTTGCCACTGGCAAAAGGTAGCTTATGCTCTGTGAGTGAGGTTGACAAAAAGGCGCAGTTTCTTCCTCACTTTAATCCAAATAACCGCGCAAGTCATTCATTTCAGCGGACACAGCTAGAGATACGACTGTCCACACGGCTGAACAAAGAGAGTGGTCTTCATCACTTGTGATGAACAACTATTACTATTATATGTTATATATATACCGTGAGAGGAAACATCACTGTCTTACTCCCTTTTGTACTGCAAACCAATCTCATATTTACCCAGATACTCGGACAGCCGCTCGTTGATCATGATATAACCTTTCGATAGAGGCGTATAATGTGCATTGGGAACCCCATTTCTTTTATGATGTTCCACATATTTTTGATAGGTTACTGTATCGAAGGCTTTGGTGTAATCAATGAAACATATCTACAGGTCTACATTAAACTCTCTACATTCCTCATATTGAATATGTTGTCCCTGGTCTCTCTGTCTTTCCAAAAACCTGCTTGGACTTCGTAAATTTAAGATTCAGATCTTGTCTATATCCTTCTTAGTAGGATCCGCAAGAGTATCTTTATAGCGTGGCTGATTAGCAGTCTGGTAGTTTGTGCACAGCTTTAGAGGGAGGGGAATATAAATTGATGTCGTCCATGCTTCTGGCGACTTTGCGCTGTGCCATATCTGCTTACACAGTTAGTGATAAACTAGTGCACTGGCCTCCTCTCCTGCTTGTATTAGCTCTGCTGGGATATCATCGTATCCTGATGACTTTCCCTTTTTCAGACTTTTGATTGCTGAGCGTACTTCCTCCAATGATGGTTCAGGTTCTTTCTCATCCTTTGTTGGTGTTGTAACTGAGCACTTTGTGCTATCTTCATACATGGTTCTCCAGTATTCTCTCCATCTATTTAATATGTCTTTTGTTTCTGTAAATGTGTTATACTCTTTGGCATTGATGACACGCGGAACCGTACTGAATTCCCGTGTCAGTGTTCTAATCTCTTTAAAGGCATCTCTCTCCCTGCCTTGATGATGTAGATTTTCTATGCGTTTGCAAAAGTCCTTTTTTAATCTCTTATTATTTCTATTATAACGTTTCTTGTGCAGTTGTATATGCTGAGCTGGTCCCCTAACTTCCCATTTGTTTTAATTGTTTCCTTTCTTCGATGAGTTTCAGTGTTTCATCTGATATATAGCTTTGTTTCTTGTGCGACATCCTGGGAATCATATAGTTCGCTGTCGAGATTAAAATATCCATTGCGTGTGATGTCAACTCCTCAGATGTCTTCTCTTCATGCACCTCAAGCTACGCCTCAAATATGTTTTCTCCTTTGATCTTGTTTGTATTTAGTCGGTATTGCTGTTACATCGAAGCGTATTGGCTGGAAACTTTTGTTAATCCTATGAAGTCTTGTCTTGAAAACTGCAAATAGTAATTGTTGGTACGTATCACAGTCCGATATTGGCAATGTTTTTGTTGCTAGTACATTTGACCTCCATTTGTGTTGTACCAGGATGTAATCTATTTGATTTATGTTGTTACCATCAGATGAGGTCCACGTCTATAGTCTTCGCGGATGTTGTTAAAATAAGGTGTTGGCAATGGAGAGATTATTTCCCATGCAGAATTCAACCAGTTTTACTCATCGCTCATTTTTGTGTTCAAAACCAAAAGGTCATCTTACACTTCTCTCTTCTTCGGCTCTTTTTCCTCCAACTTTCACATTACAATCTCTAGATATGATCAAGATGTCTCTTCTTCGGCTCTTTTCCCTCCAACTGTTACATTACAATCTCTAGATATGATCAAGATGTCTCTTTCTTTCTACTTTTTCTACTTTTGTTTCTTGTAAGGTGTCATAGAAATCTTCAATTTCGCAATTATCAGCTGCTGATGTTGGTGCATAAACTTCTATTATTGTTTAATGTATTGTCTTCCTCTTTAGTCGGGTTGCAATTATTCGGTCGTTAACTGGATTGTAACGGAATAGTGAAGGTGCCGTCTTCTTTGACAAAATGAAGCCGACCCCGCTTTTTTAAATTCCTGTCCATCCCAGAGTATATAAATGTTTCTCCTGATGTGCTGATACAGTGCCCTTGACCGGCGCATTAGTGTTCCGAGACTCTCAGAACATCTTTCCTTGTACTCTTCATCTTTTTTCCAATCATAAATAACTTGCCCTGGTAAAGGCCACTGACGTTCCAGCTGCCTATTCTTAGATGTATTTTTAGTCTCATTTCATACATGCCCACTGTAATGCAGTCGGGCTTTAAGCAGTCACCTATATTACTTGTACTGGCTCTGAAATCGGTCTCTTCCCCAGTTGGCGTCGATGATCTGTGCGTGCCGTTTCTATCGACTGCCATAGTTTTCTTGGCATTTTACGTCCAGTAGTTTGCCATTGCTTTCTGAACGTTGTTCCGGCCGCTTACCATCTATGGTCTCTGGGGCGCCCTTAGCCCGATACCAGGCGTTTCCAGCTCCCACCTTCAGAGTCGTTATCGCACAGGTCAATCTACCGCCTCTCCACCAGCAGCTGTGTCTACTAGTCTCGGGTAAACTCTACTTCTTGATGTTTCACTCACGTAGTTTAGTCGAAGCCGTTGCCCGGGGGGTGGCGCTGCCGTACACAGGCAGACTCTAGGAGCCATACGTAAGCTAGACAGAAATAGGGGAACCAAATAGGGTCCTGGCCATACAAGATGTGGCTGCCTTTCATAGTGAGGTAATATCCCTTCCACAATTCTGTCCTACCCCCCACCTGCCCCTTCGCCTCTTTCGCAGTACGTTTTCAATATTTGTTGTTTGAAAAACATATTTTAACTTTATTCTGTCGTCTATCTTTTATTTTGTTATCCTTAACTACAAAAATGCGTCCTTATGTGTTCACTAGTCTTCTTCTTTTTGTTCGCCAAGGCGGGTTGCATGGTAAAATGATTGCTAGTGTGCTCCTCGGCCTGGTAAGTAAAGTAAGTTGCACATCGCAAGCAAAGATGACGACACCATTAGACTGTCCTTGTCCTGAAGATGTACCTTGCGCTGAATTTATATTACATTGAGAGATAATCTGCGCTGGACATCAATCTCACACTCTCGTCCTGAGTTACCGGGAACCAATGGCAAGACATACAATCAAGATGACTAGCAAGTAGGTCAAGATGCAGACATTAAAGTCGTACAATACGTGAGTACAGAAGTCGCTTGAAACTTGAACGAGCGATCGTCCACCGTTTCCTTGACGATTTGATAGGCGAATGTCGTACTTCTCGACAGCAGCAGCCCCCATGCGTAGACTAGAAGACGCTGCTGACCGATCTCACATCTGTAGGTCTGGCACATCTGTCTTCAGCACCTGGTAGAGTGTGCTCCACCTCCCACATCTGGTTGGGTGATCTGACTTCGTGATAACCAAATTTTCTGTCCCATCTTACCTTCCGTTCGGATTAAAACCCAACCTTTGGCACGATTGCTAGGTATAACAGGACCCACCAACGCGTAGGTGAGATAGACTTATGCAGGAGAAGCCATGAGACATTTGAGTCTTGTTTTCCGCGATCACTGCCTAATTTGGATTCCTGTCCACTAGTCATTCCACAATATGTGGTTCAATTCCCTACAATCCATATGTTTCATATTTCTTTTTAAACTATTAGTTTCTACTCTATACAACAATAATGATTATGTATACATAAAATGACAACAACTATGTAGATCTCGTTTTGTTTTTGTCTTGATACGGTAGCTGAGCCATTATCAAATATGTTTGTTATCGACAAGGACAAAGAAAACAAACGATAACATATGTTGTTCTGAAGGTGATCCTACCTCGGCATGTTACATTCTGAGAAAAAAAGATGGTGTTCTAAAAGTGATCGTATCTCAGCACGAAATATTCTGAGAAAAAAAGAAAAAAAACATGTCCATGTTGTGCTCTGGCAATTTTCTCACATAATTCAGCTTCACGGTTTAATTTTCTCAGCCACTGAAGCCGTTATTTGTTCTGGGAAGGTAAATCTAGATTGCTTTTTGTGCATGCTATTACCATGACTAACGTCAGTTCATATTTCCTAAGATTAATCTGTATGTGCCTATATATCTTAACTTAAAGTCATATTGTCACGGAAACCGTCCTTCCTCTTTTTCTTCTTCCAACGTTTCCATGCGTCTGCGTGAATTCATATAACGAAAGAGGACGATATCCTATGGGGATTGGTATTTTTATAGATCATGTACAGGAACGATGTTGGGGATGTCTGTTTGTGAATTTTGTGTTTCAAATACTTTACACGTTTAGCTGGTTTTCACTTGTAAATAGTAGAAGAGTTACATTAATCGACGTTTTCATTAGTTACTGTGTTGAATAAAGGAGAAATTCGCTGTACTGGACAACATAAAAAATGATTACTTTTTGATCACTTCTAATCAGATATTAATATGCATCATTTGTTAGGTTAGAAGGTTAGTGATGCCGTCATATCAACCGATGGATCGATTCTCATCAGTCGGAAATCAGACAGATTCTCTGCAAGGTTTCTGGGAACTTTTAAATCATCTCCATCACAAACAGGTACAAGAGTTCAAACATATTGATAACATAAATCGAAACAAGGTGCCAGAATGCCTCTGCTGTGATCGCTCCATTGTATCTACTGCCTAAACAGCATATTTATAATAGCTGTATGCCATCAATGTCGAACTTGGGCCTTATCTCAAACCTAGGAGATGAAAATGTCAACGTATGAAATGAAATATCTCCAAGGGCCATCTGTGTCATCAGGGGACCACAACATGAGAAATAAGGACATTAGAAATATGACAGGACATTGTCCAATTATCGAGTACATTTGTAGACATAAAATACAATGGATCGGTTATATGATGAAAATGCAACTCGATCAACTCCTGCTGTTCGTATGCAACACAGGACTATCTGGCTACAGGACACAAGGGAGCCGTGAGACATATGGATATCTGACATTCGAGTAACTCTGCAACACAACGATAATGTATTTTATAATGTACCAGCTAAAGAACAATAGACGCAGCTCACGTTGCCCACGAAAGACAAACGTAATTCGTCCTTGACGCTCAACTGCAAAAGGAATTGAAAACTCAACCGAACAGAACTGCTTGGCGGCCTGGTTAGCATGCACACGATTTGTTCTTGATTCTGCTACTATTATACATATTGTTCTATGTAAAGGTTGTATTTACATCAGACTGAGAAAATATTCCCCCGTCTCTTCATAAATTGAACGGCTATGTATTTTCAATGACGCTATAATGAGATGCGATCCACTTTTTTTTTAAATCGACGCATAGTTCAAAAAGTAGTTTGCTTAGTTCGCTTCGGTCTTCACTTTTTACTACTTAGTGCTATATTCAGTTATTTAGCATGTGTGGATCGTGAGACTTGTCTCTTTCTATTTTGTCATGTCTGTCTCTCTTATCTGAAAGTACTATACCATGTTACGGTTGCCAATCACGACTATTTTTGTGAATATTATACTCGTATAGCGGACAGCTTAATCTTTATCATCGATCTCCAATTCTTCATATGTACACGAGTGCAGCATGTAGGACCACCATTACTTGACCAATTGCACGCGAGGGGTGATAACACCACGACAATATTGTTCGTAAACTTGACCTTTATATACTATTGATTCATGATGTCAGCAACTCGATTTGACATAATGGCATTTACGTCATCATAATAGCCATCATCATCATCGTGTGTCATGCATTTATTGTGTAAGATATATTTCCCGTTCTAAAATGCGTATTATTTGTCCTACCATCTTGTCATGTTGTTGTTGTTTAATGTCCACAATGCGTTTACTCTTGTGTTTGACCTCAAAAGGACGTTAAGTGGAGGGTTGCACTAGCTTTCCTCACAGCATGCTCGGAATATCATACATCCCTTCTCATGTGTTCTTCTTCCGCATGCCATCCTTCACGGGACCAATGCTTGTCTAATCTGTTAACAAGATACACAAACATGCGTATATGTGCCTAATAATTATGTTCACCTCATTCTTGTATCGATTTTAAAAATTAATTTATATTTAATAATATTTGCTCCAGTATGTTCCTTCACAGGCTTTCTCAGTTTCTATATTTAACATTGTGAGTATTTCATTCAATATAAATGTCCTTAGCAAAATGTATCATGAAAGGAGCGCGTCTTTATCCCATAAAGTCGACTGTCTTTATTCAGAGGGTACATATATATCGTTTCTTTACCAAGGTACAGCTATTTATTCTTCTCCTAGGACAAAGTGCGTTGTACTGTGTTTTTACCACAACAGCATGTATTTGTGTTTGTGGGTGTATTTCGCGAATCCTAACTCAAACAAATCGGAGTTGAGAGCAGTGCTGCTGACAAAATCGTATCTCCCCACTCACGACTTCCCCCGCCGCCCACTCCAAAAGTTAGAGTTTTACAACATCGTCATCATCTGGTTGATCAGACTTGACTGGTGATAGGTTGTCTGAGTATGTCTCTCCATTTGACCCTACCCTGTGGTTGATCAGACCTGACTGGTTATAAGATTGCCTGAGTATGTCTCTCCATTAGACAATATCATGTGGTTGATCAAACCTGACTGGTTAAAAGGTTGTCTGAGTATGGCTCTCCATTAGACCCTACCCTGTGGTTGATCAGACATGACTAGTTATAAGGTTCTCTGAGTATGTCTCTCAATTAGACCCTACCATGTGGTTGATCAGACCTGACTGGTTATAAGCTTGTTTGAGTATGACCCTCCATTTGACCCTTCCTCTGCATTTCGTCTCATTTCAGCATATGTTCGTACTTGAATGTCCCTGCATGCCTGAGATGTAAAGGTGAGTCTTAGTCACCCCTATCCTCTCTTCCATTGAATCTTGCCCTCCAGTATCTTCTGTAGAAGACGTTCATGTCTCAAATTGAAACTCAGCCAACTCAACCGACGTTTTTTATACCATATGCAATATTTATCTTTGTGCGCCCACATCACAATGTTGGTGGAAGTATAACTGACTCCTAGTTATAAGTTTCAAGTAAACAAAATTGGAATAAGGCCATTTTTAATTTGTAAACTCGATTCATGCACGGTTCATGATCAATTATGTTGCATTAGCTGTTAGTTTTCCGGTAGTGTCAATTATAACAATAAGCTATGAACCAGATAACTGGCTAATAAAAGAAGAATAACCACAACAAGTGAAGATTGATAGAAGGCTGTCACAAACAAATCTATTATGTAATCCATTGTATTCTGCATCGGAACTTACACGGATAGAGAAAACGTGAGGTCAAAGCTCACATTGCTAAAAGAAATGGGCGATTATGTTGTGAGAACTAAAGTATCGCTGGCGGAGCTCCTGAAGGATGTCCTATAAAGGATAGAGAGCAGAGAGTCACCAAGACAATTAGTATTATTTTAATGATCTTGATTTTTTAAAGTGTTATAGTTATAGTATTGTTATAGTTATTATTTAGCTAAAATTATTATTGTCATTCATATTACTAGTGTTATGGCAATAATGATTATTGCCAATAGTACTATTGAATTTTCATAACTATTACCAATGCTTGCAATTTTTTTTGTCGTTTTTGCCATTGCTATTATTGTTTCTATTATATCTGTCATTATTTGTAATGTTGTTTTTATTATTGATCGCATTGCTAGTGTTATTTTGTTATTAAAGCCATTATTAATATTAGCATAACTGTTTGTGTGTGATAATTGTCTGACAATGTTTACATGCAAACAGAACAGATGACGAACATTAACTAGGCCGTTTTAACATTATGCACTTTGTTTACCCTATGTGGTATTTTGTATTTTGTATATGTATCTTGTTGTTTAACCATGCTCTCTCTCTGTTGTCTTTCTTTATTACATACTATCCCCCAAGCTCTTAGTTCGATATTCTCTATTACATAAAAACACAAATGTTACCTTCTCTTTTTAACTTTTCTTCTGGTCAAGAGTCCGCCATTCATTCACATCTCCCGTCTTCTTTCACCGTAAACAGATCCGCCGATGGCTGTTGTGATAAATCCTCCGTGTATGGATAGTCCACAAATATAACTGGATTAAACAAGAGGCATAGAAACGAGGGAGATGTTATAAGTGTGAGCTTTGTCTAGACAAGATAACTCACACCCTCGTGATTTTCGTAACGGTACATGAATTGCTTTCCTGTTTTCGGTGGGACAGGGTTGTCTATTAAATTACAGTAATTTGTAATGACTGTACGTAACTACTTGCTTTGACTTAAAGATTTATCTATGGTAGAGAGGAAGAAGTTTAACAGTAGTAACATGATGGATTAACACCAACAGATAAATACACATACACATACGCACACACACACACAAATATGTATATATATATATATATATATATATATATATATATATATATATATATATATATTCGTGTGTGTGTGTGTGTGTGTGGGGGGGGGAAAGGGGGGGGGGTGTTCGACTTCTTACTGAAAGTGTGTCATATACATCTCCGTGTTGTGTTCCCAATTTCTTACTGTATTATTGCTGCTCTGTTCTTTCTCACAAATCTTAATTTGCCATTATTTATGTACATCTAAACACCAAGTGTGCGACGAAGAAACATGTTAATGATAGTCTGCAGCCTCTATGTGATATCTTTAGCCACATGTCATGTCTCAGAGCCATATAGCAGGGCAGACTCTACATTAGTGTTAACAAACTAATCTTATTCTCCACAAATAACGCAGCCGAATTCCATATTGGGTGAATAGAGTTGAAAGCAAATCTAGACTTATCGATCATGGCCTAAACATCTCCGTCTTTATCAATGTTACTTCCCAGAAAAATACAAAGTTGCACTACTTCAATTATTAGACCATTAATCTCTGTGTTATCTTTGCACGTTATTTATTTGCATTATCCTGTGTTCTTTTCATAAAGATTTGCAATCCCACCTTTGCTGCTTCATATGGTATTCTATCTTTTATTTATGTCCTGTCATTAATGTGACGGCATACATATATCATCTGCAAAATCGAGATGTTCCAGCCGCTCACCAAATGTCCATTGTATACCAGTTTCTCTAGCCTTTCTTGGTTTGTCGCATTCTAGTTTATAACGATGGAAAAGTCTTGGATTTAGTAACGAACAGTTCAATTTGCCTTTGTGGTTGTATTACAAGTGGACTCATCATAAATATATTGTATACTTATTAGACAAATGGATGTTCCGTCTTGCGGATGTCTTCAGCCAAATGTATGTGTTTCATTTTATCCAGCCTCGCACTCTGCTTAATTTTCTTGTTTAGCAAAGAATATAATGGAGGAAGTCTTGTCCGTTCTTCTTGTCCTTCTTATGTGCCTATTTGTTGCTTCAATGTCTTTATTCACCATGTGCTTTCTGAGAGTCATTCTTTATATACTTTATGTACTTCTTCCCAATAACGACTTCGTCCCGAATGATTTCCTCTAGCTTGTACCGATGGCTGTCTAAGGTTTCATCCGCGAAGTTATTCACAATCTTTAAGTGTTTTTCAGATTTAGTTTGAATTTAGTTTTGGCGTCAATATTCTATTTGTTTGTATGTTGAATTTTTTAATTTTGTGTCTGTCAATTCTTTGAAGCTCTAAGTATTACAGTCGTAAATTGAATTTTGTTGGCCCCGTCAAACGTCATTTTAAGGCATGCAAACGCGACATTGTCTGTGCTATTCTGGTCAACACCTCACATTTTGATCCTTTATCAATGACATTCAAACCCAGATATTTAAAACAGTTAAACACTTCGAGTTCCTGACCATTAGCTTGTATCCTATTGTTGAAGCCCTCGGTACTGTTGTTCATTAATTTTGTCTATCCAGCGTTTATCTCCATACTATAGTGAAGAGCTGTTTCATCGTGCCTTCTGACCCATTCCTGGAGTTCTGCTTCTGAACCCGCCAACCCGCCAAAGATTGGTAATCGTTCTGCCCCCTATCTTGACAATACCAACGAGACCTCCAAGTGCCTCACTCATAATTCCTTCAAGGAATATATTGAAAAATGTTGGAGTGAGTGCACTATGCACGAACATTAAATTAATGCTTACATTGGTGCTGTCAATACTCCTCTATGCTTGTGAGACATGGATAGTTTTAGCTGACCTTCAGCAAAGGATACAGGCCTTGGGGATGAGGTGTGTCCGAAGACTTTTAAACGTCACGTACAAAGATCGAGTTACAAATGAGGAAATACGAGATAGAATTACAACAGCAATGTGGCTTTTTGAAGACCTCTTGACAATTGTCAAAAGAAGGAAACTCGCTTTGCGCCGTCACATATCGAGATCAAATGGTCGTGTTACTACGATTCTGCACGGAAAGGTGCACGGAAGACGACGAAGAGGCTGTCCCAAAAAGAGGTGGGAGGACAACATCGAAGAATAGACCAATATTTGACCATAAGAGCCGCAGGCAACGGCCGCTGACAGATAAGGGTGGCGTTTAGTTGTCAGGATGTCTTCATGTGTGCCCCAACGATTTCCCTGGTTACGAGATGATCTGATCTGACCAAACGTCATGATGAACTAGAAAAACGGTCATGGAGGGCATGGTATCTGGAAGGCGACTCAGGGGTCGACCAAGGCGAAAGTGGATACAAGATATCAAGGTTACACTAAACATGAACATGAAGCACGCGGGAAGATCGACTGCAGACCGATTCATATCGGTTGTCTGTGATGAGAGCGAATAATCGATGTTCTGCAATGGACATGCTATATGATAATGAGTCGCGTATAGCAGGTGATGGTCTACTACTCTGTCTGATGCTTGCTTTACCCTCACATCATGTAAGCAGTGTCTCCTTGTCCGATCGATTGTGAAATGATCAATTTTATTTTCAGTGTACCAGTATACTGATCACCAGGTGGTCTTAATTACTCATCTGTGGTGGGAAGATGGTACTTACTGTAACTAGGTCATTGATGTCCCAGAAATGACGACGCTTCTCAATTTTTATTTATATTTCCCATCTCAGTTTTTTCTATAAACAATAAACAATTGCCGATGTCTGTTCCAACTTTCGCATTCAGATCTCTTGATATCCAATCTCGGAGCCTTGTCCAGAGTTTCTTGGAGCATATGAAAGAATTCATGTTTGGTATTTTCATCAGCATTTTTTTAGCTGGCGTATAGCACTGTATGACAGTTGTTTTCTCCTGTTTGAGTGAAGTGATGTTATTATTATTGTTGTTGATACTGGCTCCCATTCTACAAGTGTTTTCATTAATTAGTTTACTACATGAAAACGACCCCATTTAATTACGATAAGCATATATTATGTGTCCTACCAGTGTTATAAACAAACTTATCCTGCACATTGCGTGGCGACAGGAGCTGCAAAAGGCAAACAATTTATACTCCTTAAATCTGTATATTCTTACAGACAACAGAAGCAATGATAATACACACACATATATATTTATATATATATGTATATATATATACATATAATTCTACGTTTTTCTTATACAGAATCTTAAAATAGATTCAATTATAGGGTGCAAAACCGAGATTAATTGGACAGCCTGGTGGAAATAATTTTAAAAAACTGTGTGGCGGACAAATAAAAGAAAGAATATTAAGAAAACGTGATTTAAAAAAGAGTTAGATTGACGGTCAGGGCAGAGAAAATGTAGAACTGCCAGAGGAACTAAAGAGATCTAATTACTCCCAGTCTCATCAGAACTCGTGAGGTCGTGAGCAAGCCTACACTCCGTATTCCTCCTCACGTCTCAGAGCCAGGGAAGGTCAGGAGCGTTTCCCCAGACAGACCCTCCTGAAGATGAATGTTGTCCACTTTCGCCTTAAGTTCTGGCTAAGTCGGAAAGTTTGTTTGCAGGTCTAAACGACTTTGTCTGACAGATTTACCATTTCTTTTCCAGCATTCATAAGAGGATGGCGGTTTTTTGTTTCGCTGGAAGCACTTTCCTTCCAAATTGTGTTACTATTGACCGGGATTGTCGAGTTTTCCAGTGACAACTCTCTACCCTTTAACGTTGTACAGTATATTCATCTTTCGCTTCACTACACTTTAATTAGCCTTTCCGCTTCACGTCAAAAAATAGGGTAGCCAGTAATGGGAAGCCCACACACTCTTCTTTTTACAGGAAGCCTGTCGAAGAACACTTCCATTGATGATTTCAACTGCAATGATTTTACATAAAGCACAAACGTATTACCGGCTGATTAGCTTAGTTGGTAGACCGGTTGCTTTTCACGGCAAATATACGAGGTCTAGCTCGTCGGCGATCCAGTCAACTCATCTGAAAATATATACCTGGCTCGCTGTTAGGGGAGAAAAAGGACTGGACGTCGAACCACATAAACGTAATGTGACATCGTAGACATTTGCTAACACGTAATTCCTGACAGAAGTGTCTGATATGTGACTACCTTTACCTTTTATGCTGTTTATTGCTTACAATACCCGGACACCCGTTTAACGATGTTTACCGTGATATTAATTGTTGCGTTCTAAACCTTTTGATCACCGACGAACTGTGGAAATCATTGGCAGATATCATAACACCCCAGCAAAGAAATAATAATATCTACATTTCATAGTTCCAATAGCTCCAGAGTGCCTACAACCTACTCCAACTAAATAAATCTGCCCCATAATTGAACTATCACCACCACACGAAACATGAAGATGTGTGTATACTAAATTGATAGAAAAAAAATAGGGAAATGGTTTAAGACACCCTATGTTTGGATACCAGGTCCAGTGCACACAATTGTAAATCTGAAACCAAGCAGAAGTTTTTCACAGTCAACACAACCTCTAAATACTAGTCGAGAAGAACATCGCATCGAACAATTGAACTGGAAACACTTGCCTAACGGAAGTTAGAAGTCACTAATTAGGCTCCGAACTGGTGTATCACGATGAAGGAATAAATTAAAACTATGGGGATACATAAATGAAAAGACATGCGACTATTGAACAGCGCAAGACTTAAACAACCTGTTGATCTGCTCAAACCTTCTGGAAACAACCAATATTGATGACATGTTGAGCGGGAATGACGAGGCAATCCTGTAACTGCAAATTAAAAAACAATTATCTCTGACGTTGTGCATAGGACACAGAAGGTAAGTAAGTAAGTATGATCAGTAAATATTTCTTTATGCTCCTTCGATGCCCGATGAAAAACCGTAGCCTCTTCCTGCTGAGGAAAACATAGGACAACTGCCACTTCACTTACCATTAAAAACATATTGCCACATAAACTACTACTGTAAAAGTACGTCAATTTCTGTGGCGCATAAATCCTGATGTAGGCCAGTTGCTAATAGTGTCCTATGCTACGGGTAGAGTGAAAATTGGAAGAAAAAAAATGTTCCAGAGATGATGACGCGTATTGTCTCTAAAGTCATGCATAAGGTCACAACTACAGTAGATCCCTTTACATGAAGCCTGAACCGAGCATGTGCAGTGACATTTTCAAAAGCAATGGCTATACAGGATAGGTTTGCTAGCCAAATGGACAGCCTTAGTTATTCGCACTTTACAACATGGTTGGACAGCTGGAAAGCTCTTTTGATAGATTTCAATTAATGATACACACAACGTAAATCTTTAAGAACCGTGTTGAATAGCAGTGCTACTAAATAATCAGCACTCACAGCGATACGGATTGGAACAAATCCATTGATCGCACAGTGACATGAACGACTGCTTAAACAGTGTATGTTGCCCCAAACCAGTGAAAATAACAAGCACTGTAACCCGAGTGGTCTGCCGGGGTCTTTGTGTATGACAAGGACAAGAATAGCACCACTGCTTCACAGAGATCCTGTCGTCAGAGACGACTAACTGTGTCACGAGGCATAACACCGGCAATGGTTAGGTGGTTTGTTTAGAGCAGCATAAATGGCGCCTAACAGGCTGCGGGTTTACTTTGCTCTAGTGTTTGAGTATATTAAGATGAACTCGCACATCAGTTAACCAACTAATACAGAAGAGTATTAAACTGCTCAAGCCTAGTCCGCTTAGCAGGAAATCCTTCTCCCGACTGTATCCAGTTCATACCCGAGCTGGGACATGCACAGGTCCTTATTACCTTGTAGAAGTACAGGTCAACTAAGAACTAAGAAGAAAAAGAACTGTAACCTGCAACAGGGCTGGGATTTGGGCTGACTAGGCCATCCTGTAGAGATCCCAATTCACTAACAACCTGAAACAGATATGGGTGTAACAAAGTTTTGGTGACTTGGCGTATCTGATGACGGCATAGGCTTCACAGGGAGCTGGAATAATTTAGAAGATGATATAAGGCTGCTTGCCCACTGTAATTGTGAGCCAAGCATTAACAAAGATTACCTCGTTAATATTGATGTCAAAGGCGTTCTACTGTGGAATTTCTCGCGCCATATGCTGGGAAAAACGGGTCTAATCTACTAATGCTAACGTGTTCCTAGCACTGTTTCAGTAAAAGTTCATTGAAAGTGTATATAAACAATATCGGCACTGATGTCCCCTCTTGAGTGACGCTTGCACATGACCGCTCCAAATGGCTCACTACAATCAGACAAGGTGCGCATTTCGCTGAGTAGAAAATAATCACTGAAGCTTAGCGAAAACGCAATGCATGAAAGCACATAATGAGCAACAGCTCAACTACTGAATCCATCCATGTGTGTCCCACTTCCGATAGGGCTGTCGCGCTAGGATGGTTTGTTACAGTAATACATATCTCAAACAAATAAGACTATGTCACCACCCGTGCTTGGACACATTTTAGTTCTGTTATTTCATTAATTCATTCCATTTTGTTTCTTCTAGTACTCAAGTAGTGCAAAAAACGCAAACAAAAGAATTTGCTTCATCTTAGAATGTATATGTTGAAGCATGCAAATTCAATTTAAATAGTTTCTAAAAAAAGTTGTGTGACAAGATAACATAGCAGCCCATTCGCATAAACCCACACTAGTTTCGCTTAGAAAATGCACAGTTAGGTGATTCTGGAAAAATCCTTTTCACTGCATTAACAGGCCCATCTGTTCGTCCAACATAGTCACTTCATATTATTATTTCGCTTTTTGCGTCTTGACTCGACGGTCAGCAAAGCTGGTCTCTTTTATAGCTGTCCGTGGCTGCATCTGTCCTAGAGGGACATTAACTTTCGTGGCTGATTTTGACGAACCTCAATTGACAGGAACAATAGCAGGGTAAACAGAAAAAAGTTTGATCATTTTCAAATTTCCTTGGATCTTAACTTACACCTTCCTTGTGATCTGGTACCCGCTATGAGTTCACACAGTCTTAACTGCTTCGGAATACGGGTATTTGACATTTGTTTCACGTAACCCAACAATCTCAGTCGCTTATTGCACAGAGTCTAGAAGATGGAAGGTATCTTGGCGCGTTTCAGTATTTTCGAATTGGATACCTTGTCCTGCAACTTTATGTTCATTACACTGCGAAGACATCGCATATGAAAACTGTTTAACCTCTTCTCGTATTTTGAATGTGTTGTCCATGTTTCCACTCCCACATAATAGTGTACCAAGCAGGCATGCTTGATATATCACGATCTTTGTACTTAAAGTAGCTTTCTATTTGTCTATGCCCTTTCTGCTGAAAGTTGCTGCTGCTTGCCCTATGAGTAAATATTGATTTCTTCATTGAGTAATAGTGTTGCCGTTACTGTAAAGCCCAAATAGTTGAACACTTGAACTTCATTGAGCAGATCTTCATTTAGGGTAATTGTGTTTACTGGTGCGGTTCCAACTTGTAGGACATCCATTTTTTTCCCGTTTACAATGAGTAAAAACTCCCTTCATGCTATACACAACTCATTTCATATAATCAAATCAATAATCCTAACATATGCATCTGAAAAATGCAGACTAAGTATACATATATTTGGAATCCTTCTACACAGCTTACGCCGGCAACGTGCAAGCTGCTAGATAGGCTAACAGATGCTTCTCTTTATAATAACATATTTCACTATCTTTATCTACCCATAATTTACAACAAAAGCTAACAAAGCAGAGAGTACATTATCCACGTTCACGCTTGTTTTGTAGATTACATGATAGAGTTCGACTGTGTACAACACCAAACATTGATGAACGTACTGAGGGGCATCGGGTTCACAATGCACTTGATTCAGTTGATCGAATCACTATAACATAACAACAGGCTTCGGTCAGAAAAGCCGGTCAAACGTCAGCCCGATTTTAATGTCAAAAGGGTGTAAGACAGGTATATATATATATATATATATATACGCAAGTGTTGAAATTTTGTTGGATGGTCTACGTGTTGTGTATGATTGTGTAGCCATTGAGAGCACATCTTTGACCAATGTCACGCCTAGAATTGACAACATTTGAGATTATGTAACGCATTGACTGTCCCAAGTAGTACATTTGACATTCAAAGGATAGGAGGGCAACTGTTATCGTCTATGCATGTTTTAAAACGTGAATAAAGTTAGGCTGAAAGCCTCAAAAAAAAATATGCATGCTTTTATAATCACTCTGAAAACACTCGGTTACAGGCTTCCTGTAAAGAGACCAGCTGCAATTTATGTATTAAACTCATATTGGTGCCCCAGTATGTCTAGCCCAATGTTGTCGAGAGTGAGGTTCACGACAACATCAATATGGCACCAGAAGAGCATATGATGGCAAAATTAACAATGAATGACATGGAAAAGGCCATGAGAACATTAAAGACGGGATAACAAACGAAATGCTGATGGGGCTGGGCCAAACAGCAAAGAAGAAACTACTATCAGTCCTAAACCGAAGCTGGAAACGGGGTATTGTAACCCAGGCATGGAATGACGCAGTACTTGTACCAGTACCAAAGAAAGGAAAAGACAAAACAGATCCAAATGGATACAGGCCTATTAGCCTACTGAGCTGCGTAGGCAAACTGATGGAACGTATGATAAACATCAGACTGATGTGACATCTGGAAGAAAAACGCATACTAATTCCACAGCAAGCAGGCTTTAGACAGCACATATCCATTGAGGATCAGGTCATCCTCATAGCCCAGGAAATAGAAGATGCCTACCAGGAGCAAAAACACACAGTAGTGGTTTGGGTGGACCTAGAAAAGGCATTTGATAAAGTCTGGAAAGAGGGACTTAGAGTAAAGCTAAGAAGAAGTGAAGTTTGTGGGGAAAATGTACAAATGGATAAGTCACTTCCTCAAAAACAGAACGGCCAGAGTTCAAGTACAAGGGCAGATGAGCAAAAACGTGATACTTGAGCAGGGAGTACCCCAATGGGGAGTACGGTCACCCACACTCTTCCTGGTGTATATAAATGACATAACAGTGAAAATACCAAGAAGAGTTGCTCAATGTCTGCAGACGATCTGGCTATGTGGACCTCTGAAAAGAATCTCACCATAGCAAGAAACCGGATGCAGCAGGCCCTAAAATCGCTGGAAGAGTGGGCGAACTCATGGCTGGTCAAAATAAACGGGGAAAAAACGACATGTACAATATTCTCGCTATCAAACAAACCCAAATACACCAAATTAAGTCTTAACGACAAAAACCTGCAGTAAAACGACAACCAAAACTACCTGGGAGTCACATTTGATCGGAGCATGACATGGAAAAGTCAGATCGAGAGAAACCGAATGAGAGCCAAAGAAAGAATGGCAATCATGAGGAAACTTGCTGGCATAAGCTGGGGAGCAGACGAAAAAATACTAAAGAAACTGTACACTGGAAGAGTGAGACCAGTTCTCGAGTATGGCATTGCGGCATGGACAACAGCAGCAAAGACGAACTTCGATAACATTTTCAAACTCCAAAACCAAGCCATGAGAGTTATAACAGGAGGCATGAAGTCAACGCCAATTTTAGAAAAATGAAAAGATTACAAAACTGCAATCCATGACCGACAGAACAGACTGCAGAGCCCAGCAGCAATCAGAGAAACTCAGAAGACTGACTGACCATCCAATGTACCAGAGACTAAACAATTTCGGAAATAAGAAACTAAAGCGGAGAAACTTTGCAGAAATAGCCAAAGCAAAGATGCACGAAGACCCCATGAACGCACTAACAACATCAAAGCCCATTGCTACTGTACGAAAACCTACCTGGAGGCAGCATATATATCCAGGGTGGTAGAAAATATACCAGGTATTGGAAACAAAAACTGCCAGACTGAAAAAGAATGAAGAGATACTACTCTGAGCTACATAATGAAAAACTACCCAAGCATGGACTGGACCCATGCGTACACCGACGGTTCTGTAACAAACACAACACAGAACGGAGGGGCAGGAGCATTTCAGAACCTACCAAATGACAGAAAAATAACACTGTCATTCGCTACTGGAAAATACACAAGCAATTTCAGAGCGGAGGCAGAGGCACTGAGGGCGGCAGTGGAAGAAATGGTGACAGGTAAAAGAAATGAAAGCCATATAGTCCTGCTTACAGATGCTTTGTCCGTAGTCACCGCACTAAAAAGTCAGAAAAATACTGAACTTAGTATTTAAGAGCAGTACTCTGTCAACTATGCCAGCAGTCCGCACCAAAAAGGGTAGTGGCACAGTGGGTTCCATCCCACCGAAACATCCGAGGCAACGAGGAGGCAGACAGACTGGCAAAAGAAGGTGCAAAACTACCACAACCAGATAATAGTATGACATACGAAGAGTCAAAATGACTTATTAGAGCTTGATACATGACCAAATGGGAAACCGAACATACTGGTTACACCAAAAACGTTGCATATTACCAGTTGAACAGAAGAGAGCAGGTCGTGGTCTTCAGACTTCGCACTGGCCACAATAGACTGAGATCCCACCTATTCAACACATTGAAGATAGGTGGCATTTACGAATGCCCGTGTGGTACCTATAAAATGACCGCTGAACATCTGCTGCAAAACTGTCAGAGAGAGCAGATGTGGCCATCACCAGTGGCAACACTAGACAAGCTCTATGGCAGTGTCGACAGCTTCAGGATGACCGCTGCTTTTTTCGAAAAAATAAAGGTTGATGTCTGACTGCGTACGATCAAGAAGAAGAAGAAGAATCTTTTATGGAGGTCAAGAAACAAAATCTAGTTGTTTAAACAAACATTGTTTGTGTTACTGTTGTACATTTGTATATTCACAATCACTTTGTGTGACAGGATAGTGCGTGTCATTTAAAAGGATAGAAGAATAACTCAAAGGATTTTGTCATAGAGTCCTGGTAAGAAGTCTTCACTTCTACTTAGCTCGATCACTACATGGTATCTATTGTTGTCTAGGCCGGAGGGAACAGCTTATAATTCTTATTACTTGACTCCAAGCAAGCATACTGGTGCATAATAATAATAGTAGCACATTGCAAGCGAATATGGCGACAGTAGCAGACTTGTGCTGCAAGATGTGTTCTCATATGGCTATAGCGGCTAATTATAAACGGCAAATCTGGCTGCACTCGGGGCACTCAAAGGAAGAATCGGCTGTAGGTCGATGTGAGTTTTGATCTACGCTGACCCCAGTGATGAATTTAGCTCCGCGATTTGAACAATTTGGGTGATGTTAACGCCAAAATGGATCTGTTTTCTGCAAGCATTTATCAGTAGCAGACATTAATGTTGAAGCTTTTCAGAGGCACTTCCAAAGAGTCTCCATCGCGTTTCTTCTGTCGTCGTCATGAACGGCTGCTTTTTTTGAGATCACCGTGTAACAGAAACTGTGTCGGCTCCAGACGTTTTCTTAGTCTCACAAACGCAGAGCTCGCCTTTACAATCCTTCTGATAACCTCAAAGTCGATGCTCACCTTTCTAATGAGAGTACTCTGAAGCTATCGACTACCTCGAGACGTTGGTTCTGTACGGTAATGTCTTTAGATATAAAACTATTCCAAATAGTAAAACAGAGGTGCATCTTTGTGCATTAATACACGTGGGCAGCAATACACGCGGAAGAACACAGAGGCACTCTGGGGAATTGTGATGATTTTTGTTTAAAATGGTATATTGATTATTTCATAAACAATTAATGGACTAAAAATAATGTAATCTAAAGAATTATGAATGACAGGCGTAAAATTAATGCTTTTGCACATGATTTCCCACAGATACACGTATGTTGACACAGTGTTCTTTTTTAATCCACAAAATTAAAAGAAGACGTTTGAAGTTGAATCGGGTAACAATTCAAGCAAATCAGTGCATCAACTTTCTTATACAAAATATGCTGTTGAGGCTTAAAATGGTGGGCACTTTTCAATGTATAAAATTCAACCAGTATCTTTACTTTCAGGAATCCACGACATCTAGAAGGTAGAGAACCGCTGTTCATGTATATTATAATGCCCATATAACTAACAGCGCCGTATAAGAAGCATTACCTTCAGGTCTAACAAGTCCATGTTCCCGTAAATCCCGTTTCGATATTCCTCCAGAGCCAAGAATGTGTTCTGGTTATCTCCACTCATTATTAAGTTACGATAGAATTAGAGAGGAAAATGTGGATGTGTACAGCCTTGATTCAATAAGGGATTCTGGGATATTATGTACTTACGATATGTTGTTGGAGTAAATTAATATGAACCAAGCAGTGTCCAGTTTTATATTTGAAAAGTAAGATCCGGTTTTTTTAATTCGATAACCTTCAGTAATAGAATGACAATCTGTCTGCTGTGAGCTCTACGGATTAATGCTCTGAGTTTCAGACAGTACTTTCACATAATTAAGGATTATACAGGATTGTCTAGTTGGTCTAGCGCATGGAAAATTGGAATCACATTTCTCTCAGTGACCGAACCATTCTTCGTCCAGTTTCCCCAAGAAAGACGGATTGACTTACAATATCTTATTCCTTGTTTGTCGCTCTCCTACTCGGTATGTCTGCATGTCCTTCTGTCTTTTCCTCTTTCTCTCACTCTCTCTCTCTCTATATATATATATATCCAACACACACAGACACACTCATTATGTCTCCTTGTTAATTTGGTCACCAATAGATTGGCAGGAAATAGATGCAACGAAAATATGTTAGACTGCAATTAATAGCAGCTAAACATTCTGGCTGAACGAAGGAATGAGAAACGAAGACCTATGGGAAAGGAACCAATAACAGCCAGTGGAGCAACAAATCAAATGTAGGAAATTGGGTTAGATAGGACACAACGCTACGGAACGCACCCCTAACACGTGGCCAGACAGACACTAACATGAAATCCACAAGGGAAGAGGATATGAGGTAGAGAAAGAAAAACATGGAGAAGAGACTGCGAAAGTGAGCTTCTACCACATACATCAACTAGAGAGGAGCACAAAGAGCAGATAAAAATGGAACTAAATTACAGGATAGTTTTCAATGTCTTTTGCCTCGAAAGAAACGACGGGCGTTGGTGATGATCATAATTGATGATGAGCCTTAAATGATGACAGCTTGATAAGGTACCTGCATGCTTAATTTACAGATAAAACGTTGTGAAACTATGAACGGAGGAAACAAACCTGAGTATTAAATAAAAAACAGAATAAGTTTATTAAACTTTACGTAGGTAGCAAAAAGTGTAGGCACACATATAATATTACTAACGCATTTTGTGTTATGTTACAGGCAATCCTACTAACAACTATGCTACTTATTCTAAAACAGTTGATCAAATGATATGGATTCCTTTCCTTTATGAGGGTCAACTATTTAATTGGCTTCATGCTCAATTTTAAGAAATGACATTTTTGAATTTTAAAAAAGCATTTAAAGAGGAATTAGTTTAAATAAAAACAGTTTAAATAAAATAAATTACACAATTTAGAATACAGCATACTCTGTTAATGGTTCAATTGAAGAAGATTTCTTTACGTCTATGATTCACCACTATTAACACTGCCGGTAGCTATACTATGTTTATTTGATTCGCTGCGCAGAGCCGATATATCGGTTAACAAATGTTCTTACAATACCATAACGCTGATACTGTGCGTGAGCAGTTATCATACTATACGTAAATGTCTTTCTATACCAAGTTGTTTTTAATTCTGTGAATGTGATTGTACATCTATGTAGCAGTTTACAAATCAAAATACCCTTCTCCAGAACTCCAACATATTATGGAGGGAAAAATTTCAGAATATATATCTATATATTTGTATTCCTAGAAACAAGGACAGGAGACAGCCAAAATAGAAAATACATGATAGATTATCGTCATGTCGCCGACTGCGGTTAATGCGAAAACTGACAAGCAACGCAGGGGACAGGATGCAATGAAAAGTCACTATCGCATATGCACAATTGTAGTGATAATGAACAGGTTCTAGATCGTCTGACCGAAACTGTCTCTGTATCTGTAACTGCAAAATTTCACACCAAGAATAACACCCAACTACTCACTTAATTGGCGCTGTAGACCTTTATCAACACATCGTGATTTGCCAGATGACAAATGGTATGAAATAAAACAAAGGCAACGCATTTGATAATAACTGTACAATTGAAAGTTAATGAGAGATGGTGAAGATGGTATATACGATATACACCTTCCCCCAACAAACAAATATAGACAAATATATGAGATATTAAAACCCATCAGCGAAGAGGATAGAACCGGTCTACCAAATAACACCTGACACAGAACGCTACAGGCTAAAGCCACGACATGACATTGGCTGAAAACAGGAATCAGCAGAGAATGGTCGCTGCAGTCATGCGTCTCATCGAAATTGAATTGGAAAAATGAATGTGGTTCACTTGCACAATCATTACTCCATTCCCTCAGCTTTGAATTTTGTTTTAGGTTTCACTAATCGATATCATTGCACTTCTGGTAGAGCCTTAGGCCCTTAGACTCATTCAGCAAATGATGAAGGATATTGGTATCGATTGTTCTCTTTATGAATTAAACTACGCAATGTCACCTATCAATGGATGATTCACTGGTCCATAGCACTTTCACCAGCACCACTCGCAACGTCCATCTTTATCTTTGTGCAACACAAGATACATAGTGTACAGTTTATATGCTCATTAACTCATAGACGGATGCCCTTTCATACTTTTTCTCTTGCAGTTCTTAGTTAAATCTGTAACTGTGTCCATCACACGATATATATATATATATATATATATATATATATATATATATATATATATATATATATATATATATATATATAATATATAATATATATATATATATCATATTGTTGTCATAGGCACATAGGCATTCCATTTTCAGGTCAATTCAGGCTAGGTTATCTCGTAACCGGAAATATTATTAGGTCACCACTGAAGACACATTACAACACCCGCCGCCTCTTTCCGTCAGCGGCCGCCGCTTGTACCTCTAATTTTGTCATCCACCTGTTTTTAGGACGACCTCTCCGTCGTCAGACTTGCGCCCTGCTGTGTAGGGGATTGTATTTGCTAGGTCGTTTGATCTCGTATGTTGCTGTATCAAGCAAGTTTCCTTATTTTGACAGTTGCCAAGAGGTCTTCAAATGCCAAATTACTGTTGTAATTTGTTCTTGTATTTCCTCATTTGTAACGCTGTCTTTGTATGCAACGTTTATAAGTCTTCGGAAATATATCATATCTAATGCTGAAGGTCAGCTGTAAGTGTCCATGTTTCATAAGCATATAGAAATATTGACAGGACCAATGTACTCGTTAATCTGATCTTCGTGCAGATGGCTAACTGTTTCTTTGCATATTTTAAGTCGTGCAAACGCCGCTTTTGTCGGTGTTGCTCTGGCCAACACCTCACATTTTGATCCTTCGTCACTGACAATCGAAACCATATATTTAAAATTGTTGACCACTTCGAGTTCCTGGCCATTAGGGTTTGCCCCATTGTTGAAACCCTCGGCGTTGTTGGTCATTACTGTTAAATTTTCAGCGTTAATCTCTATACCATAGTTAAGAGCCTGCTTCATAGAGTCTTTTCACCAATTCCCGGAGTCCCGCCTCTAGCTCCACCTACATGCCGATGTCATCTGCAAAACGAAAGTTGGTAATTGTTTGGTCTCCTATCAGAACAGTACCAACATAATTCCCAAGTGCCTCACTCCCAATTCACTCAAGGAAGATGTTGAAAAGTGTTGGGGAGAATGTACAACCATGTCTTCGCTGACATATTCCCTCATCGACCAATCGAATATGTGTTAATGTGTTATACACTAGTTCCTGTATTGTCATTTGCTAGTTGAATTACTCTGTCCTAAGTAGCGTACCGTGATTGAAACTATGTTGGGGTTTCTTTTACTAATAGATGATGGCTTACGAATCTGATTGTATTTGTTGTGTGGTTTCTTAAGGTATTTTTGTTTGTCCCTTACGAAGACATCGTTGTCATAACCTGAACTTTGTTGTGTTTCTATATCGTTGAGGTAAGGACGCTTTGGATGTATTTATCGACTGATAAGAAACTTATAAACTGATAACAAATAACTAATAGACTGATAACAACTCACTCATAGACTGATAACAACTCACTCATAGACTCATATTTCCTCACAAGTGCTCCCTCAGCACTCTCAATTTCCACTTTCAGATGCACGCACCATACTATACCATATGCACAATATGTATCCTAAGCAATCACTCATAGATTCGCTATCTCCTAACACTTTTACCTTCCCCGCTCCAAAAAGACTTGCCTAAACTACGTCTATCAGATGTTCCATGTCTCATTTTCTCCCCAACAACAAAGATGACCCCTGCACTTACCCATCCAACTGGGAGGTTGCATACAATCACCGACATCGACTTGCAGTTTCTGCAGTAATTTGGTTTTGCACACTGAAAATGCTAGTCCCTTTCATCAATCGTGGACATTCATAAATATATATCACATAATAAGTCATGCAAATGTATACTCTTTGCGAAAATATATGTGGCTTAGACATTTGTTTCCTCATGCGCACTTGTGACATTTCTTAGTTCTCGCCTGCATGTCTTTCGTTATATCAGTGATTCCGGTTACATCAGTATCATGGCTTCAACAGCTGCCTTACTAAAAAAAACAACCCAAATCAAAACCTATTTTCTGTCATTTAAAAGGCAGTGAACAATAACATCAGGGGAAGGGTAATCACGTTGACCAATGCGTGAGTAGAATCGAACAACAACAATAACCTCTCTATTAAAGAAAAAAAAATCATGTCACATTATATAACGCTCAATGCCCAATCATCTTTCAATGTTCAGTTGTAGTTAGTTGATTAGAATATCAATCGATAACCACATTCCAACGCCGTGTTTCTATTACATTTCCTTTCCATAATCTATATTTTTCCTTGTTTTTGTAATACCAAATAAGTTCAGACACAACATAAATGTTTATCTTGCCAAACTCAGAATGACAGCTGTATACTTTGTGACTGCACAGTCATGGATCCGAAAACACGGATCAACCGCAGCATTAACCCACTGTCGCTCAGTACTAAAACTATTGGGAAAATCAAAACGCAGACTATCACTAGACAGGGATACACAGAAAACATTACATACTGAGGATAAACGCTCTGTATCTTTATTGTTATCTTATTTTTTCTCAAATTGCAAAATTAAGGGTATCGAATACACGGTAACGCATACATTGTTTTTCTGTTGGGGGTGAAATAAACAAACAAAGCCAGCACACGTTAAAACAACAACAGTCACAACGTGGTTTGTAATTCTCGGCCTGAAAACTCTCGACGACATTGGAAATAAAGTCGTCCGACAGTTATTTGTTTTTTATTTTGAATTTTTGTTTCTACATTATTAAGTCACTCTTTAACTATTTACTTAACATTTGATAGCCGAAATAGTTGTAACTGAAAGATGGGGAACAGCAAGAGCAGATATAGATTTCCTGCTGGATGCCATAAGAAGTATGTCTTGGCTTGACTTCGTTCCTTCTCAATCTCCCACTACCAAACACTTAAAGGGCTTAAGTAGCAGAATGTAGTCCAGAGAACGGAATGCGTTATGTCGTAGTTTACAGCTTGACTGCGATATTTGCACATTTCGGTCCAACACATCCGACTTCAGCAAGCTTTTTTTGAGTACGTGGTTAGCATTCCCTCTTCGATCCCTTCTCCTTAGTCAGTCTACCCTGCTGCAGCCTGTTATCCAGGATCACCGTGTGGAGGTGTAGAAGGGTCTTGGCAGCTTTGGTTCGCTGGCCCTGACGCTAGCAGTCAGCTATGAGTTGCTGACAACTGCAGCTAATGCGCTGCTCAGCATCTTCATCATAAGAAGTATACTACATGAACATGCCAGGGACGTGTTTCATTCATATAGTAAAAGTTACGTCAACATGTAGGAATGAGAATCAAGTAAAATACACATTATTCACACATTTGTAGATGCAAAAAAAATTGTTCAGAGTAAAAGCGTTGAGTAGTTATTTTAGTGTTGTGGTTGTTGTGGAAAATACTAGCACTTGAGTTCATTAAACTTGCTTATAGGGTGGGTGACAGTGGCTTTTCTAACATCCTGAAGTTTACTTGAAAAGGTGGTTTGGGGGTTCTTCCTGACTGTAGTGTAGCGTGTGGCTTCTCAGTAAGCTAATCCCTATGAGGATTACAGTTTCGTTTTGCAACGAATGACCAGACTGCTTTGATACAGCTTGTTTCCAGGGCTCACCAGTGATGACGTCATATAGTGTTGACCTTTATCCTGCCCTGATTACTCTTAGCTGTCAATTTATCCGCTAACAACAATATATATATTATGTTATCTATAATCGTAATATTGGTGGTCTGGGTACCAGCATTTATCGCTTTTTCATAAATGTAAAGACTTTCATTTTCTTGTTATCATAGTGCAGTGTACAGATTCAGTTGTTATCTAGCATCAGTGCAAAATACAGCTACGCCTTACTGTGGTTTTGAACCCGTTGTACAATCAGTCGTGAGAGCGACTATCAAGCAGCATGGCCACCTGATTATCTATCAATGAGAAATACTGTAAATAAAGATGCAATCATTTTGCAAAAAGCATGTACCCTTTGCTGGAGGATATAATCCATCTAAACGTATTGGCAATCAGCTGATCAAAATAACATTTGCAGCATCAGTTCTTCCTCTTTTTCGTCTTAGTTGTTCGTCCTCAAAATGACGTTTTGTTACTCTGTGTCGTAATTTAAATGTAGGCTGCAATACATGCGCGATTATGTGTTAGACATCCACTTTCAGTTCGGAACATTGTTGCGCCAGATATGACCTAGCTATTCTTCTTCTTCTTCTTCTGCGTACACAGTCAGACAGTAACCATTATTTTATCGAAAAAAGCGGCGGTCATCCTGAGACTCTCGCCACTACCATAGAGCTTGTCTTGCAGTTCCACTGGCAATGGCCACATCTGCTCTCTCTGATCCTCGTATGTCGGGCAGTTCTGCAGCAGATGTTCAGTGGTCATTTTACCAGTACCGTACGGGCATTCGTCGGTACACCCTATCTTCAATTTGTTGAATAGGTGGTACCTCAGTCTGTTGTGGCCAGTGCGAAGTCTGAAGACAACGACCTGCTCTCTTCGGTTCAACTGGTAATAGGCATCGTTTTTGGTGTAACCAGTATGTTCGGTTTCCCATTTGGTCATGTATCTGACTTTGATAAGCCGTTTTGACTCTTCGTACGTCATACTGGTATCTGTTTGTGGTAACCTTGCACCTTCTTTTGCCAGTCTGTCTGCCTCCTCGTTGCCTTGGATGTTGCAGTGTGACGGAACCCACTGTACCACTACCCTTTTTGGTGCGCACTGCTGGCACAGTTTGCAGAGTGCTGCTCTTAAGTCATTAAGCTCAGTGTTTTTCTGGCTTTTTAGCGCTGTGACTACTTCGAGGGCATCTGTCAGCAGGACTATATGGCTCTCATTTTCACTGTGTGTTACCATTTCTTCCACTGCCGCCCTCAGTGCCTCTGCCTCTGCTCTGAAATTGCTTGTGTACTTACCAGTAGCGAATGACAGTGTTATTTTTCTGCCATTTGGTAGGTTCAGGAATGCTCCTGCCCCTCCGTTCTGTGTTGTGTTTGTTACAGAACCGTCAGTGTATGCATGGGTCCAGTCCATGCTTGGGTAGCTTTTCGTTATGAAGCTTAGGGTAGTGTCTCTCCTTTCTTTTTCACTCTGGTAGTTTTTGTTTGCAATACCTGGTATATTTTCTACCACCACTGGAAATATATCCTGCCTCCAAGTAGGTTTTCGTACAGTAGTGATGGGTTTTGGTGTTGTTAGTGCGTTTATGGGATCTTCGTGCATCTTTGCTTTGGCTATTTCTGCAAAGTTTCTCCGCTTTAGTTTCCCATTTCCCAAATTGTTTAGTCTCTGGTACATTGGATGGTCCGTCAGTCTTCTGAGTTTCTCTGACTGCAGCTGGGCTCTGCAGTCTCTTCTATCGGTCATGGATTGCAATTTTGTAATCTTTTCAAGTTCTACAATTGGCGTTGACTTCATGCCACCTGTTATAATTCTCATGGCTTGGTTTTGAAGTTTGTTAACTTTATCGAAGTTCGCCTTCGCTGCGGTTGTCCATGCCGCAATGCCATACTCGAGAACTGGTCTCACTCTTCCAGTGTACAGTTTCTTTAGTATGCCTTCGTCTGCTCCCCAGCTTGTGCCAGCAAGTTTCCTCATGATCGCCATTCTTTCTCTGGCTTTCATTCGGTTTCTCTCAATTTGACTTTTCCATGTCATGCGCCGATCAAATGTGACTCCCAGATAGGTTGGGTTGTCGTTTGGCTGCAGGATTTTGCCATTCAGACTTAATTTGGTACTTTGGGGTTTTAATGAGAGCGAGAATATTGTGCACGTGGTTTTCTCCTCGTTTATTTTGACCAGCCATGAGTTCGCCCACTCTTCCAGCGATGTTAGGGCCGTCTGCATCCGATTTCTTGCTAGGGTGAGATTCTTTTCAGAGGTCCACATAGCCAGATCGTCTGCAAACATTGAGCTATGGACTCTTCTTGGTATATTCTCTGTAATATCG
Source organism: Ariolimax columbianus (assembly GCA_036924085.1). NCBI lineage: Eukaryota > Metazoa > Mollusca > Gastropoda > Stylommatophora > Arionidae > Ariolimax > Ariolimax columbianus. The sequence goes on from JAVGWX010000011.1 coordinate 53,200,359, forward strand.
TTTATATATACCAGGAAGAGTGTGGGAGACAGTACTCCCCCTTGGGGTACTCCCTGCTCGAGTGTCACCTTTTTGCTCATCTGCCCTTGTACTTGGACTCTGGCCGTTCTTTGTTTGAGGTAGTGGTTGATCCACTTGTACATCTTCCCACAGACATCACTTCTTCTTAGCTTGACTCTAAGTCCATCCTTCCAGACTTTGTCAAATACCTTTTCCAGATCCACCCAAACAGCTACTGTGTGTTTCTGTGCCTGGTAGGCATCTTCTACCTCCTGGGCTATGAGGATGACCTGGTCCTCAGTGGATCTGTGCTGTCTAAAGCCGGCTTGCTGTGGAATTAGTATTCGTTTTTCTTCCAGATGCCACATCAGTCTGGTGTTTATCATCCGTTCCATCAGCTTGCCGACACAGCTCAGTAGGCTAATAGGCCTGTATCCATTTGGATCTGTTTTGTCCTTCCCTGTTTTTGGTACTGGTACCAGTATTGCATCTTTCCATGCCTGGGGTACAATACCCCTTTTCCAGCTTTGGTTCAGGACTGATAGTAGTTTCTTCTTCGCTGTTTGGCCCAGCCCCATCAGCATTTCGTTTGTTATCCCGTCTTTTCCGGGAGATTTCCTTTTCTTTAGTGTTCTCATAGCCTCTTCCATTTCGCGCATTGTTAGTTTGGCCATCATGTGCTCTTCAGGATCCGTATTTATGTTTTCGTGTCCCTTTAGCTCTTCGCTAATGTCTGTATGCTTATCTGCAGGGACCTCGATGTGGTTTGCTCTGGCATAGTGATCGACAAAGGCTTTCTTACCTGTGATCAAGTTCTCGCCCTGCTTGATAGTAATTTGTTTATTTGACGGGGTTTCGTCATTTATGGCTCTGACTAGCTTCCATAGCTTGTTCCCTTCTTTGTCCAGGTTCAGACTTTCCGTTTTATTTTTCCAACTTTCTCTTGCTGTTTGCTTGAGAGTGTGTTTGTACTTCGCCGCGGCGGCTTTGAGAGCGATGTTTGCCTCCATGGATTTTTCTCGTTCTGCCATGTTCCTAGCACTTGTTACTGCAACCTAGCTATTCGATCCCTATTATCTAAGTCCTCGTACGCTTCTATTGACACAACAAGTCAGCTAGGAAACGATAACTGATGTCTTGTTAATATCACTTTGAACCTCACTACATCAATTTAAATGATGCAGTTATTTTTGTTTGAATTGTTGGTGTATTATTGTCAGAAGCGTGCATTACCAGTAAGCTATTTCAAACTCTTAGCGATCAAAACCTGAACCATCAGTGTTCATATCTCACCAACAGTGTTCATTATTTCTGTCTTCGCTATCAGGGTTCATACCTTCATCATCAAACCGTCCCCACTAGTGTTCATACCTACACCATTTGTGTGTATACCTTTAACATCATACCTTCACATTCAGTGTTTATACCTTCACCGTCATACCTTTACCATCAGTATCCATTCATTTATCTTCAGTGAGCATACCTTCACAATCAAAATTCATACCTTCACAATATGTATTAATTCCTTCCCCACCATACATTCACCAACAGTGGTCTTACCTTCACCACCATTGCTCATATCTTCACAGCCAGTGTCGATACATTTACCATATGTGTTCATTCCTTCACCCAGCAGTGTCCATACCTTTACTATCAATGTCCATACCTTCACTAGCTAGGGTTATACCTTCACCATCAGTACTCATACCTTCACCATCAGTATGCATACCTTCACTCTCAGTGTCCATTCCTTCACTATCAGTGTTCATACCTTCAACATAAGTACTCATACTTTCACTATGTGTGGTCTTATCTTCACAATTTGTAGATAGAGACTGAAAAATTATAGGTCATGTCCAGGGCACTGTGTAACTGGTTATTCAGAACATAACACAAAATAACACGACATTTCTTAGTGCTATACTTACTGAGAGATTGTCACGTATACTCCTTCTGATCCACTATTAACGAGATATGCACTGATGTATCCATGCTTTATGTATGCGGTATAATTCGTTGAGCTTTCTTGCAAAGCCATAAAGTTACTCAAATAACCGCAGTATTTTTTGTTAACTGTGGATCACCAGTAGTGCAACATCCATAAATGGTTTATACTTGTACTCGCTTCTTTCTGCGTTCCTTCAATTTGGCATAAGCTCTATGCGTGTCTGTGTCACACAAAGAATTGTACGTGAATGCACTTCTGCGATAAGAAAAGTTATAGGTGTTTAGAAGCCCAAGTGCTGCAGAAACTGGGCTAAGCTGTGGAAATTGCGCCAAGGACCAAAAAATAACTCAGAATCAGTTGCGCCATTCAATCAAAAACGAGCGTTCTAAATGAGAACATTACTTTTAGAAAAAAAGTATTTAACCACGGAACTTGGGGAAGCGTGTTTCCTAAATCTTAGTTTGTTGTAATGATTTTGTTGATGTATAGAACGACTAGCAGAGGTGTACGGTGATACCCCGGGGATAGTTAAGTAAATAGTGTACCTGTTATTGATGCCTCCTAAGCCTAGCATCCCCGCTATACTTTCTCCTAATATTTCACGATATGCTCATCTGTCCCTTTGCTGCGTTGCGCTACCATTCCCCTGTCAACCAACCCACTGCTCGCCTTGTATTTTTCACCCTCAAACTATTATCCCTCGAACGTCTCTCAATCAGCCGGCACTTCCCTCTGCCCATATCTTCCGCCTCTGAACCTACCAATTCCACCTCCTCCCACAACGCGCACATTTCCCGCCCATGGTCTTACTCCTTAATATCAGATCCCTGCGTCCTCCCAACTCCAAACCATCCATGACACAAACATATCCTCTGTAAATAGGACACAAGACGCGACGCAGACACACCGTAAGGAATCTCCCATGCAGATGCACTGTGCATTACACCTCCTGCCATGTAAAATGTACCATGAGCGTCACGGTTATATTTATTTGTGCTGCCTTTGTAAAAACAATTATTAAGTCAGATACAATTTTCCTTTCTTATCTGGAGATAGATGTGTCCTAACGGCTCGAATGAAGTAATGCCTAAATGGTCCAAGAAGGAAACTGCAAATTTGGTTGAAATCGGTGAAGCGGTTTAGAACTGTAAAAGAAACAAACAAAATATCGATTTAAAAACCTAGACATATAAAACCATCTATTAAACAAAATAGTATAATAAATATAGCAAATATGAACCGTATCTAAACCATATGTCATTATAAAAAAGAAAGACACCACTGTTAGCTAAGCATTTCAGATAGTTATACCAGGTAAAACACACATTTGTATCATACATTCTCTCTCTTTCTCTCGTTCCTTCATTCTCTCTAACTGTTTATATCTCTAACTCTTTCTCTTTCTCTCATGTTCTTTCTTTTTCTTTCTGTTTCTTTCTCTCTCTCTCTCTCTTTACATTTCTCTCTCTCTCTCTGTCTTTTCTTTATCTCTAAAATCATGTCTCTCTTTCACTCGTTCTTTATCTCTATATACTGTTCTTTCTCTCTCTCTTTCTCAATGTATCTCACTGTATCTCTCTCTCTCTTTCTCAATCTATCTCACTCTCTCTCTATCTCAATGTATTTTACTTTATCTCTCTCTTTGTCAATGTATCTCACTTTTTCTCTCTCTTTATCAATTTATCTCACTTCATCTCTCTCTTTTTCAATGTATCTCACTTTCTCTCTCTTTCTCAAAGTATTATCTCTCTCTTTCTCTCAATGTATCTTACTTTCTCTCTCTTTCTCAATGTATCTTACTTTCTCTCTCTTTCTCAATGTATCTCACTTTCTCTCTCTTTTTCTCAATGTATTTCACTTTCTCTTTCTTTCTCAATATATCTCACTTTCTTTCTCTATTGTCCTTTCTGTTTCTTTTTCTCTCTTTCTCACTCTCTTTCACTCTCTTTCTCTCACCCTCCTTAAATTGTTTCTCTCTTTCCCTCTCTGTCTTTCTTACTCCTCCTCTTTCTTTCAGTCGCTCTATACCGCTCTCTTTCTCTCACTATATATATATATATGTATATACATTTCTTTATATCCTACTATTTGAATACACTAAAGTACTTAGCAAAGAAAACTAGGATCAGTCAGCTATTTGGATTCGTGCTCTACTATATTTCTGAGCGTTGTTGTTGCGTCGCGTGGTTTTGATAATATATATATGTCATATCAACTCATTATATTTCTTTTAGATACGAAATGGCGACTTCGTTTTGTATGCCTATGTCGTGTCGGGACATTTCATATTTATTCAAAACATTTTAGACTGCAGCTGCTTATATAGTTCCTCATACTTGACCGTTGTTCTTCAAAGCTGAGCCACTCCATTTAGTAAGCGTGTGATACAGTATAGCTCTGCACTCGTCACATGTTGATTATTCTCTTATAAAACAAAATATACCGTACCTAAGCGGTAACATTCGCTTGTTTGAAATTTTTAACCGGTGCTTAATCGCGTATTGTTTGTGTTCAAGTATATCTAGAAAGTAGGATGTCCTTTGCAGAACGTCGCTTCTTACAACCAGCAACCTAGTTTGGCGAGTATAAGTGTCTGGGCAGGCAGGTTGCCATTACTTTCTGTATGTGGAGGAGCGGTCGTCGGAGAAACATAACGTACCGGCCAAGATGGACACGGCCGGATTCGAACCCGGTACGGTGGGGCTGCAGTTTCAAACCTGCACAAACATTCATGGGGATTAACTGTCGCACCACCCCTGTCCCCACCTTCTACCTACACGTGCACACGCATTCTGCTAATCCAGACAGCTGTTTTAAATATGTTCAACCTTCGACATCACTGCTTATTTTGAATAATCGATAACCCTTTCATCCTGTGCTCTGCAATTGCAAATGCGATCTGTGTAACTGATGTACATTCATTATTTGCAGTACTCATGGCGTAGACAGTTGCTCATTTAGAAAACCCAATACGGTAACCGCTGCTCATTAATTGTGTTGCTGTTCTCTATATAACTTTCCGCACGCATTTGTCGTTTCCAAAATACGGCTGAAGCTAATGGTACATATACACATTCAATTTCAAATATATCACTTTCTCTCTCTCTCTCTTTCTCTTTCTTTCTTTCATTCTCTCCCCTCTCTACTCTCTATTCCACTGCTGAGTTTGTCGATGGGTTTTAAGTCTGAAGAGTTCAGGCCGCTTCGCTACTGTTGGACTGGCAATGTTTCTTTATTCACCCTCAACAGAAGAAGAACTGAGACCGATCAGGTACACCTTACTGGCAAGGACGTTACGTCAGAGTTAGGCACAGTATACTGACCAGGACAATAATCTCTCTTCCATGTAGCGTTGCCTGGAAACAGGCTATTTTAAGACAGTCTGACTGACAAGATGTGGTCGACATGATTTCCACAGTATTGAGCGTCACGCAAATTAAGCCAAGCTTAGCACAATCGCCTAGAGCACGTCAGACCACCTCCATTAGTCTTCTCGGGATGGCAGGAAAGCTACTGCAACACGTCACCTAACTCCCTTTTCAGGACAAACGAAAAAGTAAAGTGACTCATTATGGGAATTAAACACCATCAGCAACCCCCAACAGGAACACCAACACGTGCCTTACCGGGAATACGATCCACTGGTATCTTCATCATCAGACTGGCATCGAACTCGTTCGGCCACACATCCTACTTTTTGTCATTATCTCTGCTTCAATAGACACCTATGGTGTCCCTTTATCTAGTATATGTGTAGCAGCTAGAGCAGCATGTTTGCTCATCGTTAGACACAGTGCGTAGATACAATCTTATTGTCTGTGCTATATGTGGGACGGATGCTATTTACAATCCCTGCTCCTGTATTGTATCTTCATCCACGGTTAAATTGGCGTTCCTTTTGCGCTGACGCCAAAATGTATGTTGATATAGGTTTGCACGAGTCGACGTTTTGAGGAAATACTCTTTGTTCTAACGATTTAATTATATGTATAATGATTGTTTGTTCTATTTTCATATTTAAGCACTCTTGTCTATTCTATGTGTGCTGTTTTTACAAGAATCTCATTTCAAAGACATATGACTTCCATTCGTATACTATTGCTAGGTCTAGTCATTTGATGTCATCATAAATCAGGTTACGGCTGATTATATGATCTGCCTATATCCCAAGGCATGTGTTTGAGTCTACCTTCGTAAGTTAAGTTATTACCCGTCGTAAGCGATGATCCCCACAACACCTTTCGGTTTGGACTTAATGTGATGTGCGCTGTATTCGGATTATATAGAGCGTGAAATGCGCTGACCATCAACCTCACTCTTGTGTAGTTGTTACATTGGATCAGTGGTAAGACTATTTGTCGAGACGACTGGAGGTAACTCGGGATTCAGGCATTCTGGTCTTACGTCCCGTGAGATTAGGCGTCGCTTGAAACTTTCGGGATTCGATCGCCCACCGTTTCCGTTCATCACTGTAAAAGGCGAGTGCCTTAAAATCTTGACTTTAACGACTACCTTAATATATCCTTACTGCCTCAACCGTAATGGAAGACACTCTACGTTCGACACTGAATAATATGCTACACAAAGTGAATACAATGACAGAAGTTGATCGTTTGTAAAGTAGTAGAAAAAAACCACGTATTCTCAACCTTTGCTGGATCGCAGCCGTTTGAACACGGATGATGTGTGTGTGTGTGTGTATTTGTGTGTGTGTATGCGCGTTCGCGTGCGCGTGTGCGTGTGCGTGTGTGTAAATAATAATTCTATTACGAGCTTGAGTCAGACAAACGAGCACCATGCGGCCACATAAAACATTTCAAAGACACAGTGAAAGCTTCAATTAACAATCGCGGTATTCACATTGTAAATTAGGAGAACATTGCTGCTGATCGCTCTGCATGACGTAGCGAAATCTCCGCTGGACCGACGGATATGAAGAAGACAATAATCAAGGAAGGTGCACGTAGACGGGACACGCGAAAGGCAATACGAGTTTCCTCCGTCTGACGGTCAGACAGTGTTTCTCTGCTCTTGTTGTGACAGACGTTTTCGGGCTCGGATTGGTTTGTTCTGCCACCTTCAAACCCATTCCAAGATTGACAGATGACATTGTGGTCCTCTTCGGTAACGATGGACAAACAACAGCAACAACAACACCCACAGACACACGCACGCACGCACACACACGCACGCATGCAAGCACACACACACACACACATACATATATATATATATATATATATATATATATATATATATACATATATATACACACAGACACAACCCTTAGGCAGATGCAAGTCACAGCATGGGGCTAATATTTGCACCTCTTTCCTTTCCCACTCCGGTACATGATTGGCATTTTATTGAACTATAACAAGCATGTTAGGGGGTCACTATGGTCGAGAGGTAGGGCACAAGCGTCTCAAAGCGTTGAAAGAAAACGTAGGCGGTCAAATCCCGCAAGTTTTAAGCGACCCCTGGTTTCAAGAGAGGCGATACCAGAGTGCTTGCATCCTGAGTTACATCAAGTCTTCTTGCCATGCGACTAGTACAAGGTAGCTTGGGACCAGAGAGTGAGATTGATGACCACTGCAGTTCTTCCTCACTGTAATCCAAATACAGCACACGTTATGTTATCAAGACAAAACAGTCTCATTGTGCCGCAATCGTCGCTTGCAAAGGCAACTCTCTAACAGGCAATGATGTTGAAATTTATAATATATGTGATGGTGGGTACGACCAGTAGCAAGATCTCAAGCAATGACAGCTCAACAGGCACCTTCACTGCCAAAAGAAAAGATCGATCTATTTAATGCCTAGCAGACTAAACCTGGAGGTTGGAAACACCCAGAATCGCACCTGCCTCAGATCTAGTAAGCCACAAGAAAGAAACTACCAAAAACTACCAATAGTCCAACAGGCAAGCCAGAGAAAATACGGGCGGACACCTTATAAGGACGGACCAAATTTACTGCATAATTAAAGGATGACTTCTGGGTACCTGGCATCATGTACTGGTCTGACTGTTGGACTATCATAACAACAGTGATCCAGCAATATACTATACATATAACAGTGAAGTCGGGGCATCCCAAAGACTCTCCAGGCTAAGTGGACGAACACGAGAACAAATACTAATTTACTGATCTGGGGACCCCGGTCAGTTAAACACTTTTCTCATCATGTGGATCATGTGCTGGTTTAAGATCGATACCTCTGATTTATACAATTAGTTCTTCTACCAGGCAATGTTGTTGTAGTTGAGGTTGCTGTTGTTGTAGTAGTTGTTGTTGTTGTTGGTAATGTCACTCGTACTTAAGTTAGGTACTCCCGACGACTTTATTTCATGGCGGATCATAGCGGATGTCTTTAAATCCCAAAGCGTTCGTCTGAAAATTATTCCGTAGTCCTATTGATGGTAGAGTAATTCTAGTCTCATCAGTAAGCTCTCCACTATGGGACGAACAGTGTTGCCCCCCATCTCGTTAGTCAGACATGTCATGAAAGAGACATAGCAAGAAGGAGTGCATGGCAGAACGGTGCGGGCTTGATTAGAATGCTTTATCCAACCCTGACCGAAAGAGGAGACTAACGTCCGGTCAGGCAAAACATACTCATCAGACATGTTCTGGTCAAGATCATCACCTAACTTACACACACTTCTCGCTGAAAACGGGATGTTTATAGGGCAATCTGGATAAAAAATATGAGATCGACCTGGCCCCCTTAGTAGTGAGCAAAATGCAATTCATCAACACAACTACCTGGGGGACCCAGGTCCACCTTCATTACCACGCTCCGATTATTACCAAAGCTACTACAACTCGTCACTTGACATCCTTTTTAGGGTGCACAGAAGGGCATTCTTGCTCATTGTGGTCAGTCAATAACAACAACCTTACCCCGACTAACATAGCATGATCTGTATGTGACGTCTGACCCCGACTAACATAGACTGATCTGTATGTGACGTATGACCCCGACTAACATAACCTGATCTGTATGTGACGTCTGACCCCGACTAACATAAACTGATCTGTATGTGACGTCTGACCCTGACTAACGTAGCCTGATCTGTATGTTTCGTCTGACCCTGACTAACATAGCCGGATCTGCGTGTTTTTACCATCTCCTGGCTAACATAACCTGATCTGCATGTGTTACCTGACACTGGATAACATAACCTGATCAGTATGTTTTACCATACCCCGACTAAAATAACCTGATAATGTAGCCGAAAGAAACAGAAAACGATGCAGTGATTATTGTTACGCGTGCCCATATGTTGCATAAATACAAGATCTATTTTAATTGATTACCATCTCATTATTTCAATACGTTGAGAATACTGTCGCTAGTTGTAACCTTGTCCAAAATGGGAACCACTGTCCAATACCAATCGATAAACTATCTAAACGTTGTAAAGTACCAACACATCAAAATCGATATTTGTTACTAAGATTATTCTTTCTCGTGTATCTGTCCTTCTTTATATTCCTCCTATTTAAAAAAAAAATTCAAATAGATCAGACAAATTTTATTCAGTATTTTCTGAAATGAGTCACACGTTAACTGTTTTGGCCGACAATCGGAAACTCGTCATTAACCAAGACAGGATAGGAGACGGCAGATCTAGACGTCCGACAATTGCTGTCTAACACCCTTGTCTCTGTGATCTCCCTAATAACGACGTTTTGTAGGACTAGGGAACAAGTAGTGGCAATAGGGAAAACTGCTTGACAAATTTCCTACCAAATTGAGGTTGCAATTCAGAAGTGGAATTGCCCTCAACGGTATTGATAAATGGAAAACAGGTGTGCCCAAACCATTTTCCTCGGGCCACTTGTGGTCGGCAACACTCTTAATTGTGGCCCAGCTACGAATAAATAAGTCCTTCGTATGTATTTAAAATCCCAAAATACAGTGCATCTGCTCATGTGACACATATCTGTTGAACATGGACTGATCTTCTCGGCAAGTACTCACTGTTGGTCCTGCTAACTTTCACTTATATCTGGTTCCGGTGCTTACTACCAGAAAAGTACTCCTAGTCTGGAGTCTCTGCTCCTCCAGAAATTGTCAAGAAACATTTACTTTAGAATGCTGGAGTTCATATGTCTCAACTGTTAGCGATTAATATTAATATATTTAATTTGTTCATGTTCGTGTGTTGTGTACACCGTTTTTGTTTAATTAAAAATTATTCGTTTTTTTAAATTCAAAAGGAAGGAGAATAATGATAAAAGAATATACAGTGACATTGTTCGGGTTTTCAATGGAACATGGATTTATTGATACTCCTTTGTGGGAAGGAATACTGACGTCTGGTCAGGAAAAATACTGATCAGACATATTATTCAGGTCCAGGCACACATATTAGACAAGACCCTCACCTTGGCTTCCTCGTAACCGTTCATGGAAACGGGCTATTTTCATGGCAGCCTGGTTAAGAAGGTGAGGGATCTACGTGAGTCCCCTTAGTAGTGAGCTAAACGCAGATAAAGCCAAGAATAGCACAACCGCTTGTAGAAACCCTCGGTCTGCTTTCATCAGCACGCTTAGGATGCGAGGAAAGCTACTACAATCCGATAAGTAACGTCCTTTGTAGGGCGCACAAAAAAAGGCATCGAACTCATTGTGGCCATTCAACAACAACAATACTCCCTTGCGGAAAGCATGGTTGTCATGGATACATATCTGATATTAAGGAACACAATTTAAAAAGACATTATGCCACAGAACATGTAACACATTCGCTAGACTCTGAGGTTAACTACACAAAGACAAACTGAACCTTCTCGAAATTTCATGTAAATCGCTACAATCAGTTTACAAAACAAGAGTGAGAGGATTCTGAATGTTATGCCATTGCTAATTATATCGTTGCTAAAAAATAATTACAAACATTCGAAATGATTTTATAATGCTGTTTGTTTATACTGCCTTGCAGCAACACAGCCCCCAAACGAAAGCTGATACATATACAAGAAACAATCGGCCAAAATGATTGTAAATATGAAAGTAGAATAGCTGGTTTCAGATTTGAAGGAGACACTGAAAACTATTGTTCTAGCATGCAATTTCAACTCTGTGGCTTTTGGACGACAGTACGGATTTATCTGGTCCACTTCAGTTTGCTATTTTCTTTCAGAGGATATATGAATGTTTTTGAAGCACTGTTGATGTTACGTCTATTGCGATGAATCGAAAGGAAAAGGAAATGTAGAAGTAAAAAAAAACGACTCTTACTAGAAATGACCACAAATGTGATGTCTCACAGCGTTGGCAACCGTTGGAGCCTCATCTATTTGAAATATATGTGGCATTTGTAGCATCTTTGTTTTAAGAACAATAAAAAGATAACAGCGGATTTCTTAGCTTCCAGTGTATCATTTTCCAGAAAATTATTGCTGCGCAATCTCCCGGTTTGGAAAATGTCATGAAAGTTATCATACACTTTGCGAATATCATCCGTTCAAAAGCTTTGATTCATTGAAGATTTCAGAACTGTCTACTTACGGATTTGTATGCTGATGACAATGACGATGTTTTCGTGTCCTAAGTGAGCTGTTTAAGCCGGTCAAACGTGCTCACGAAGATTTGTTAGATGAAAGATACCACCAAGAGTTCAAGACAGCTTCAGGCAAGCCAGGGTCAGATTTTTGACGATCCGTTAGAGTTTGTCAACCTTACCTTCCTTCTAGACACTTCTTCTCTTTGAATAATTTAAATTGGAAGATTCATTTACAAATCAAAATCAACTGGTGAATTCTATGTTTAATTACATCAACACTATTTAGTTTAAATGAGGTCTTTAAGTGCCAACTTTAAAAAAAAGAATTAATTTTAAATTAAAATGTAAACACTCGTATGCGAAACACGCTCCTCAAAATTCGGTTACACTATCCAAATCATGTCTGAGGCTAGAGTTAGAGGTCTAAAGCCTAGCTTCGATGTGCTCTACAGAACGTCGCTTATTATAAACGCAAGCAGCTTGGGCTTTTATACGTTTCTTGGCAGATGTGCATATGGTAAGTTGCCACTAATTTCACTACGCGTAGTAGAGTTCGCTCAGAAGAAAAAAAACCTCTTACTGCCAAAATACACACGATGGGATTCGATTCCTGTGCGTTGGGATTGTAAAATGGATGTTTCACTTCTAGGTCACGCTCACGCTCACGCTCTCTCTCTCTCTCTCTCTCTCTCTCTCTCTATATATATATATATATATATATATATATATATATATATATATATATATATATATATATATATATATATATATATATATATATATATATATATATATATATATATATATATACACATAAACATCAGTTTAATTCTGCCGAAGCTGAGCCAATCCGTCGCTCTTATTCGTGAAATATCCTTATCAACGTTGTGATTGTTGATAATGGCTACTCGAAGTACACGTTGTAGATGATGAGCTCAAGGCCATTTAACATTTGTATACTGGTTTAGAAGACCCTGCAGAGTATGTATACAACCAGTTTTTTTCCGGAAGGTGGTTTTACCCTATCTACGATTCTATCTTAATAGACTCAAACATTTGAGTAAAGTAAATCCTCAGCATATTAGGCGCCATCCTTACTGCTATTGACAAACCACCTAACCATGGCTGGTGTTATGCGATGTTACACAACTGATTGTCTATTACAACATGCACTTTGTGAGACAGTGGTGCTATTATTGAGTTTGTCAGACATAAGGACTCCAGCGGACCTCTCGGGATCAGGGTTCATGTTTTCGAAAGCAGAGTTATCACATCAATGGTATAAGGGTGTCAAGTTTGGAGTCTATGCACATAAAACAGAGAGAAGCCGTGGGTTGCAAATAGAGCAATGTAGGCAAAGATTCAAACTAATTACCTGAGTGACAACATTCGAAATGACATAATCTGCACCAAACAGAATTCCGAGATATCGTCGACTTTTAATCAATACGAAAGTACAGATTGGCTGACCATATGGTCCGCATGACTGACCATAGATGGCCAAGGAAGCTGTAAGCTGTTAGACATAACACTATTAAGCTAGGCATAGCTTGAACCAAAAATGTATATGTTGATGGGGAGGAAAACTAAAGTCTGGTCAGGCAAAATATACTGATCAGACATGTTAATCAGGGTCAGGTAAAACATAATGGCCAAGACCCTCGCATCGGCTTCCTAGTCGCGCTCCCTGGAAACGGGCTGTTTTCAAGGCAGCGAGGGTAACGAGGTGAGGGATCGATATATATACAAGAGGGTTTCAAATAACAATCTTCAAAGTGGCATAGCAATTAGACAAAACCGGGAGTGAGAAATACGCACAAGGCAAAAGCACAGAAATATCAATTCCGGCGGGTTTTAAAGAGCCAAATCACTATCTAGATACAGTTTCAATAAACACAGAAGTGCCCGAAACAGAAAAAGAAAGATCATCAGGAAGATCCTCAACTAAGAGCCAAGACTCAAGAGATGATTGCAAGAAAATTCAGCCACAAAGAAAGACACACGTCTACATAGATGGATCTGCAGAAAGGGTGGGGCAAATGGTAGTGGAGGCATCTTTATAAGACAAGATATCGGAAAGATAACCCGTAAATCCTTTCAAGCAGGGAAAACCTCCTCTACTCTGAGGACAGAATCAATGGCACTTCTCCAAGCACTGAAAATTGTCACCAAATTGGAACCTCATACATATGCCAGAACAGTGATCTTCACAAACTGCAAGGCACTACTCGAATTGGTAAAGAACAAAACAAATGAAGACATAACACATAAAATCAGTAAGGAGCTAAATGCCTAACAAAAGATCTCGAAGATATCTCCACATTCTCCGCTCTCATTGTGGAATTACGGGAAACGAGAGAACGGATGCATTATCCAAAGCAGGTGTGAAAATGGAACAAAATACCAATAAAGTGGCATATGAAGAAGCTAAAACTACAATTCGCAACCAGTAAACAAAGATTGGAGAAATAAGTGTGAGAGAGTAAGACCCAATCCCCCAGCTACAAAGACACTAGCAAACTGCACTCTTGCGCATAGGAACGGGCCACAGCAGAGCACTAAGCCACCTATATCGACTCAAAATCTCCCAAAGAAATGAACGTCGATGTGGGACAAAATGCCAGACCCCTGAATACGTATTTCAAGAATGTCCGGCTCTTGAAGAACTAAGATGCCAGACCTGGCCAGATGGAGTAGAACTGAGGCAAAAACTGTGGGGGGTCACGGCTCAGACCTAGAAAAGGCTGTGCGCTTCACCCTGGCGAAAGGACAAGGTTTAACATGATCAGAAAACCAGAACGCAGAAGTAGCAGCAGAAGAGGATGAAGCTTGTTGCTATGGATGTCCAGAGTGTCTTGAACGTGTCATAACGGTGCAGACGAACAGCATAACGCCATAATTGCAGTTAAAAGATGACCTCCCCACTTTTGACATCCACCAAAAAGAGAACCAGCGTTTTGTTATCATTTTTTGAGAAGTAATGGAGTGAACATATAGGAAATCATCAGATAATGAAGGTCCAGTACGGTGATTCCAATCGGCGATTTCCCGTTGCCGGGAACGGCTGCAATCAACTCTGGGGTCACTACTCAGTGTGCCTGACCTAGTATTGAGCAGTCTGTCACAGAACTCACGCCGTTTTGGAACTACCTACTCCACTCATACACTTGCTGAAGGGAAAGGCAAACATCACCGTACTGTACCTTCATTCGCCCTTGAGTACACCAAGGCTGCTCAAAATACGGATAAACATAATACTGCTCCTCTTTGGTGCGTGTCAGAAGTGGGGCTGCCATCTCTTAACTGCAATTATGACGCAATATTGTTCGTATGCACCGTGATGGCAAGTGCAAGACACACTTGACATCCTTATCAACCATATTACCAAATTACAATACAAAGGGATGGTTTTTATCAAACTCATATCCTACTTTTAAGGTTTTCATTTGAAGCTCCACGTTATATATAGATTTATCTAATAGCCCTATTTCACGGAATCCGTGAATTTTCAAATTGCTCAAAATAATTGTAACTAAGAAACACAGCCACTGTGTATACGATATGTATCTTCTTATAGCTACATCCAAAATGTGTGCACTTATTGGATTGAAACGCCAGTTTGATGCATCTGTAATACGCGGACGTAACTCTTAAGACGGTGAGGCAGTAACGACTTAGTGCGCACACGCGGCGACGGGCCAGGCATGCGACAAAGTTCTCTCCTCTTCTCTCTGGCATCACACTTAATATCCTCTTCCCGCACTCCAAATGTGATAAAGCACACATCCGTATTTCCCCCGTCTCTCACTCCTGAGTTGCCACTCTGGATCAGATGCGCGTGTGGAAGCACTATGGATTCCCTGATTACGACTTCCCGCAGCGACCAGTGTTAAACATTAACGGAAGATTTACTATCGTTTTTTATTATTTTTCTGTGGTGTTATTAATTAACGTATGACCATACCACGATGAAGTGGAACATGATAATTCGGTTTTCCTTCATTGTCTGGATTTAGAATGTTTCAGTAGATTCTGATATCCGTTGATGTAAAACGCATATGTTCAATGAAGATGTATGAGAGTGATTGGAAGCCTCTTATATATGTTTATTTTGAAAGACTAATGCGCTTCCAATTCTTTCACATAGATTCCTGAACAAGAGAATGACAGTTGCCTTATAAGGTAAGATTGACTGTTCAGTATTTCACTGCTTTTTGTTTCGCTTTTATTTGTCCATTTTGCTGTGGGTTGCGGATGAACACACATAAGTCAAAGAATAATATCAAGAGTGTCAATAGAACATAACAGAAATACAATTCAAATACAGCTGAATAATTACACATAGTGAACAATAGGCTGAGACATACAGAACAAAAGCAATAAACACTTGCAAAACGGTCCTGCTTATTACAACGACTGGCATTAACATAATCATAACTTGGTACACAGGGTCATTCTCAAGACAAACTAACAGTTTTTCTTTTCTCAAGAGACAACTAACTTTTATACGGAAGACAAACTAATGGTTGTACGGAAGATAAACTACAAGTTATACTCAAGACAAACTAACTTTTACACGCAAGACATACTAACAGTAATTATCAAGACAAGCTAATATTATTTTCAAGATAACTGGGAGGTATTATGAAGGTAAGTTAATGGTTATTATCACCAAACGGACAGTTATTAACAAGGTAAGATAAATCCATATTGTTCGTCACGCAATAAGAAATGTAAACACCTCTGATATAGCGAAGCGTGACTATATGACTAAAAGTTCCATGTTTCACGAACAGAAGACAGAGACAGCAACAATTAAAAAAAGGATGTTTTTACAGTACAGTGCGGTTGTACCTAATGTGATCCTAAATATCAAGTGCCACCTTATGGGAGCTATGTTCGAATATATTGTGTGGCAAGGGCGGCTAAATTTGATCATGTGGCTGATCAACAATTAGCTACATTCTATACAGGTGTGTCTTGGGTAGACATATTTGAAACCTTTCACAAGAAGCTTCCAAAGTTACTCGACACTAGAACAGTCACAATACAAGTTATTTATAGAAAAGAAATACGCAAATAAAAACAACGTGCAATTGCTCATACGCTTATTTAAGGATCAGATAACAAATGCAGTGATAATAGAACGATACACATCCACGCTCCCTCTTCTCTCACCATAACTTGGGTTCATCGGTGTTCGTGTTGCTGTTGTTGTTGGATACTACATTTTACAATTGACAAACATTGTTGGTAGCTGGGAACAATGTCTCTTCTTATATCTCGAAGCGTAAGGAAAAAGCAGAACCTCTGTTTTTCCTAGATGTAATTTATTTTGAGGGTTTTTCCTGTATGTCAAGTCTATTTTAAATTTATTTAGCAGTTCGCTTTAAAATAATCGCATGTATGTTGTTGTGTGTACATAACGGCCTATAGCTGGCTTCTCCTATCACAATGCATAGTATCTCTCAGCTGAGCTGGAGATGAGTATGCTGTTGTGAGAACATATATTAAAACTACGTTCCTGCCTCCTTGTTAGTACACTTCTCAAAGGACAGCCAATCCACAAGTAAATAACTGCGGGTTAAAGCAAAGGGAATGATGCTTCAGCCAGGCGGAAGTACATATATCAACTACCCTGATCAGTAGTGGCTCTGTGATCAGGAGAGAGATGACTAATGATAATACCAGATCTATCAGCCAATATCCCTCCAGCGCCTTCATGACTGCGCGGGGGAGACTTGGAGGGACTTCGTCCACTTACCATTTTGTGAAGAAACTACACGACTTGTATGGGAAACTGCTTGTTTACAAATGTTGCAGTCTACTGTGGGCCTCTGCCGTCGAGAGATCAGACATTCACCTCTTAAAGAGATGAACGTCATCTCGCAAGTTTTCAAGCGATCCCTAGTCTCACAGGAGATGGGACCAGAATACATGCATCCTGAGTTACCTCAAGTCGTCTTTACATTTATTGTTTTGCACCTGTTTCATTGTAGCTCAAGACAAGACAGGGAAGTTGATGACCAGCGCCATTTCTTCCACACAATAATCCAAAATACAGAGCATGTTACATCATCAAGACAAAACCGTGTTATGATGTCGTCATCCTCGCTTGCGATGAGCACTAACAACGAATTAGCTTGTTTTATGTGCAGTGAGACCCCGTGTTCTACGCATAACGTATTCTAATGTGAAACCGTTCTTCACATATTTCCATATGTGTGTGTATCAATTTTTGTATTTGTTGAACAGATGGTTTCAAGAGACTGCAGTAATCGGGGAAGTAAGGAAGCGAAAACGTGCAGTCTAGCCAATCGTATTCAAATTGGCAATGCTACGCGCACAAACACACACATACACACACACACACACAATGTATACACACACCAACGCACAAACAAGTATACACATGTATTAATATATGTATATATATATATATATATATATATATAGATATATATATATATATATATATATATATATATATATATATATATATATATATATACAGACATACAAGGGGCGTTCAGGTCTAACAGGGACTTTTTCTTGTAGTTCTACCTGAATGGGTTATAGCGTGCTGGAACTAATATCAATAGTTAGGTTCACTTCTTCCCTATTACTTCCCACATGCCATAGGTTTGTCACGTGACAAATAATACAAAGGACATCAATAATGTTAGTGCTTGCATGGAACAGTGTATAGTTATGACTTTTCTTGTGAAAGAAGGCCTGAAACCTGCAGAAATGAACAGAAGACTGCAATCACAATACGGTGATGAGACACTCAGCCGCAGAAAGACATTTGAATGGTGTAAGCGTTTTAGAGAAGGACATGCATCCGTGAGTGATGATCCCAGCCGTGGTATCTTTAAACCCACCACAGCCATTCCTGAAAATATCCAGATTCCGGAACGTCTTATCCTGGAAAATTGACGCATAACATGTCGTGAAACTGCACAAGAGGAATGTGAACACTATTATTCATAAACATTTGCATTTTTGGTAGGTTAATGCACATAGGGTGCCAAGACAGCGTTCCAGTTTTGACCGGCAAAGAAGAGTTCAAGCCTGCAGTGAATTGATGGAACGTTTTGACAATGAAGAGAATGGGTTTTTTTATCGCTCCACCTTACAGCACAAATCGATTTCCACCTGTTCAGATCCCTAAAGACAAACGGGGGCATTCGTATTGCGGCGTTAGAGGTGAAATTCTTGGATCGCCGCAAGACGAGCTACTGCGAAAGCATTTGTCAAGAATGTTTTCATTAATCAAGAACGAAAGTCAGAGGCGCGAAGACGATCAGATACCGTCGTAGTTCTGACCATAAACGATGCCGACTAGCGATCCGCAGGAGTTGCTTCGATGACTCTGCGGGCAGCTTCCGGGAAACCAAAGTGTTTGGGTTCCGGGGGAAGTATGGTTGCAAAGCTGAAACTTAAAGGAATTGACGGAAGGGCACCACCAGGAGTGGAGCCTGCGGCTTAATTTGACTCAACACGGCCAACACTGAAATGAGTGACATGCCGAGACCATTCTTCTGGGGTCTAATATGGAACTGGTGCTGGACTTAGACCCCCAGAACTCTGGGGTTATGCCCCTGTGGCTCGGTTCTGTCTGCATCCAGTGTGTGATAAAGGAATTGACGGAAGAGCACTATCAGGAGTGGAGCCTGAGACCTAAGTTAACTTACCACGCCAATACTGCAGAATGACTATCAAAAAGTACACCTTCGCGGGGTCTAATAGAGAACATGTGCTGGAATTAGACCCTCGAAAATTTTGGGGCTACCCTCTAAGAAACTTGATTGTCTCGCTAAGGGAATTGACGGAAGGGCACCACCAGGTGTGGAATCTGCGGCTTAATTTGACTGAACACGCCAATACTGTAGAACAACTGACAAATCGAGAGCACTGCCGTTTGGGTCTAATAATGAACGTACGCTGGTATTAGACTCACGGATGACAAGTCAGCTCTCAAACACTCAAATGAAAGAACGCTACGGAAATCGTGTCTTAACTCTGCAGAAACCGCAGATTTCAAATACCTGGTCATTGACAAACAAAAGCCCTCAATAAATTCGTCTGACCAAATAGTGAACGGGTGCTGGAAATAGATCATCTGAAGACAGGTCAGTTTTACCCTACAAATGACAGGGCGTTGCTACGGAAAACCAGCTCAAATCGAGAGGAGCCGCAGACACTTTGGTTCACGTACCAGGCTGATAAGCCAAGGGCGCGAGGCTACCATGTGGGGGATTACGGCCGAACCCTTGTAAGCCGCAATCCCGCCCAAAATCTCAGCACCACTGCAATGGGAGGCTCCTACATGCTCGGGACCTGGGGCTTGCGCCCCAGCCCTATCAGGTAGAGCCACAGTAAGAGGTCCTTGCCGCCCGCAAATCAAAGCGGGCGGACAAACTGCTTGATACTCACCCTATACGGCGATGGGGTGCGAAAAACACCAACCAAAGACTTAGAACCTGGTCGGGGTGTCGAAAACAGTAGAGCAGCCACCACACTGTGAACTGTCAAGACTCAACCACTGACCATGAGAGTTGTCCGCACACCAGGCGATCAACATCTCTGTGACATTACCAGGCTTGTCCTCTGGCTAAATACACTCCGGCTACGATATCTACCTCTGTACGTTATCAGCCATAACTATCATGCTGGACGCAGAAGAGATGCAGACCAGCGGACATTGCACACCTGCCCCACTGTGTCAACACCCCAGGTGGCGGGGAATGCTAGGCGTACCATCTCTGCATAGAAGCCAAGAAAACAAAGGGAAAAAGAGATACCCCACTCACATGCAAATGCTACGTTTCTGGCAGGACGTGACGATCCTGGGATACAGACACACTGGACTGCCTCTCTTCCGGGTAAACCAGTCCATCTCATATATCATCATCATTGCACCCTATAGACACGAGTAGTGAAGACTCGATAGTCTGGTAAGACAACTTCCATAGGAGAGAAAACTCTGATCGTAAACAACTGCTGCCTTGCAGATAGGCTGGGGACAGCCAAAGGCTAAGGAGGGCATCCCTACAGAAACGCCTGTTGAAATCGGATGCACGGGGCCGCAAGCCTAACAAAACAGTGCAACGTAAATCACAGTATGATGGCACAACCTATTCGAAAAACGTATGGCGCTCATCCTGAGGAGACCCGCCAGGCAGCGATAGCGCCGGGCCCCACGCCTCGAAGGGGCCCACCCTTGACTACTGGTGGTCACCCACCCATGTGTCGTGGAGTCAAGGCACATGGCTATGGGGAAACGACTATTGGCCAAAACATCAAGACCCTCAAAATATTACAGTGGAATGCGGAGGGAGTCATTAACAAAAAACTTTCCCTAACACATCACCTGCATGAAGGTAAGATTGACGTGGCATGTATCCAGGAAACGCACCTCAACAATAACCATAAATTCTCAATCAGAGGATACCAGACTTTCCGTCTAGATAGAGAAGGCCACAAAGGAGGGGTCCTGATACTGACCAGAAACAGCATACCGAGTAGCGCGGTACCTGTCAATCACACCGGACAAGCAGAAATTGTAGGAGTTGACATAATGGCTCAAGAGACGAAGCTCCGCATTTTCAATCTGTACGGACCACCAAACAGAGACCTATCGCTCTCGAGCATGGAGGTCAGAGACTCCAACTGCATAGTAGTTGGAGATTTCAACAGCCACTCGGAGAGATGGGGATACTCTGACACAGACAGCAGAGGTGACGAAGTGGAAGATTGGGAGATAGATGCAAATCTCTCCCTAATCAATAGGCCGGAGGATAGCCCTAGCTTCTATTCAAGAACATGGCATACCACCTCGACTCCAGATTTGGCCTTCTCCACACAGGACATACACTATAAAATAGGCCGCCAGGTGCTAAACCAACTGGCAGGTAGCGACCACAGGCCGATCAGGCTAACCATTGACATGGAAGTAGGCCCACAGGAAACAAAACCGCTCCCACGTTGGAATTACAAACGAGCCGACTGGGACAGATTTGCAATCCTGACAGATGGGCTGTGTGAAACCATCAACACACGAAACACCAAAATGAAGCCCATGGTAGAGAGCCTAAGCAAGGCAATAATGCAAGCCGCCACTGAAACCATCCCAAGAGGAGCTAGGAAAAACTATAAGCCCTACTGGAATGATGAGTTGCAGAAAGTGGAAGATACAGTAACAAATGCTAGGAACGTGGCAGAACGTGAAAAATCCATGGAGGCAAACATCGCCCTCAAAGCCGCCACGGCGAAGTACAAACACACTCTCAAGCAAACAGCAAGAGAAAGTTGGAAAAATAAAACAGAAAGTTTAAACCTGGACAAAGAAGGGAACAAGCTATGGAAGCTAGTCAGAGCCATGAACGACGAAACCCCGTCAAATAAACAAATTACTATCAAGCAGGGCGAGAACTTGATCACAGGTAAGAAAGCCGCAAACGCCTTTGTCGATCACTATGCCAGAGCAAACCACATCGAGGTCCCTGCAGATAAGCATACAGATATTAGCGAAGAGCTAAAAGGACACGAAAACATAAATACGGCTCCTGAAGAGCACATGATGGCCAAACTAACCATGCGCGAAATGGAAGAGGCTATGAGAACACTAAAGAAAAGGAAATCTCCCGGAAAAGACGGGATAACAAACGAAATGCTGATGGGGCTGGGCCAAACAGCGAAGAAAAAACTACTATCAGTCCTGAACCAAAGCTGGAAAAGGGGTATTGTACCCCAGGCATGGAAGGATGCAATACTGGTACCAGTACCAAAAACAGGAAAGGACAAAACAGATCCGAATGGATACAGGCCCATAAGCCTACTGAGCTGTGTCGGCAAGCTGATGGAACGGATGATAAACACCAGACTGATGTGGCATCTGGAAGAAAAACGAATACTAATTCCACAGCAAGCCGGCTTTAGACAGCACAGATCCACTGAGGACCAGGTCATCCTCATAGCCCAGGAGATAGAAGATGCCTACCAGGCACAGAAACACACAGTAGCTGTTTGGGTGGATCTGGAAAAGGCATTTGACAAAGTCTGGAAGGACGGACTTAGAGTCAAGTTAAGAAGAAGTGATGTTTGTGGGAAGATGTACAAGTGGATCAACCACTACCTCAAACAAAGAACGGCCAGAGTCCAAGTACAAGGGCAGATGAGCAAAAAGGTGACACTCGAGCA
Organism: Ariolimax columbianus; assembly: GCA_036924085.1. NCBI lineage: Eukaryota > Metazoa > Mollusca > Gastropoda > Stylommatophora > Arionidae > Ariolimax > Ariolimax columbianus. Next base: position 53,223,029 of record JAVGWX010000011.1, read on the forward strand.
GGGAGTACCCCAAGGGGGAGTACTGTCCCCCACACTCTTCCTGGTATATATAAACGATATTACAGAGAATATACCAAGAAGAGTCCATAGCTCAATGTTTGCAGACGATCTGGCTATGTGGACTTCTGAAAAGAATCTCACCATAGCAAGAAATCGGATGCAAACGGCCCTAACATCGCTGGAAGAGTGGGCGAACTCATGGCTGGTCAAAATAAACGAGGAGAAAACCACGTGCACAATATTCTCGCTCTCATTAAAACCCCAAAGTACCAAATTAAGCCTAAATGGCAAAATCCTGCAGCCAAACGACAACCCAACCTATCTGGGAGTCACATTTGATCGGCGCATGACATGGAAAAGTCAGATTGAGAGAAACCGAATGAAAGCCAGAGAAAGAATGGCGATCATGAGGAAACTTGCTGGCACAAGCTGGGGAGCAGACGAAGGCATACTAAAGAAACTGTACACTGGAAGAGTGAGACCAGTTCTCGAGTATGGCATCGCGGCATGGACAACAGCAGCGAAGGCGAACTTCGATAAAGTTAACAAACTTCAAAACCAAGCTATGAGAATCATAACAGGTGGCATGAAGTCAACGCCAATTGTAGAACTTGAAAAGATTACAAAACTGCAATCCATGACCGACAGAAGAGACTGCAGAGCCCAGCTGCAGTCAGAGAAACTCCGAAGACTGACGGACCATCCAATGTACCAGAGGCTAAACAATTTGGGAACTGGGAAACTAAAGCGGAGAAACTTTGCAGAAATAGCCAAAGCAAAGATGCACGAAGACCCCATAAACGCACTAACAACACCAAAACCCATCACTACTGTACGAAAACCTACTTGGAGGCAGGACATATTTCCAGAGGTGGTAGAAAATATACCAGGTATTGCAAACAAAAACTGCCAGACCGAAAAAGAAAGGAGAGACACTACCCTAAGCTTCATAACGAAAAGCTACCCAAGCATGGACTGGACCCATGCATACACCGACGGTTCTGTAACAAACACTACACAGAACGGAGGGGCAGGAGCATTCCTGAACCTACCAAATGGCAGAAAAATAACACTGTCATTCGCTACTGGTAAGTACACAAGCAATTTCAGAGCGGAGGCAGAGGCACTGAGGGCGGCAGTGGAAGAAATGGCAACACACAGTGAAAATGAGAGCCACATAGTCTTGTTGACAGATGCTCTCGCCGTAGTCACAGCGCTAAAAAGCCAGAAAAACACTGAGCTTAATGACTTAAGAGCAGCACTCTGCAAACTGTGCCAGCTGTCCGCACCAAAAAGGGTAGTGGTACAGTGGGTTCCGTCACACTGCAACATCCAAGGCAACGAGGAGGCAGACAGACTGGCAAAAGAAGGTGCAAGGCTACCACAAACAGATACCAGTATGACGTACGAAGAGTCAAAACGGCTTATCAAAGCCAGGTACATTACCAAATGGGAAACCGAACATACTGGTTACACCAAAAACGATGCCTATTACCAGTTGAACCGAAGAGAGCAGGTCGTTGTCTTCAGACTTCGCACTGGCCACAATAGACTGAGGTACCACCTATTCAACAAATTGAAGATAGGGTGTACCGACGAATGCCCGTGCGGTACTGGTAAAATGACAACTGAACATCTGCTGCAGAACTGCCCGACATACGGGGATCAGAGAGAGCAGATGTGGCCATTGCCAGTGGAACTGCAAGACAAGCTCTATGGTAGTGGCGAGAGTCTCAGGACGACCGCCGCTTTTTTCGAAAAAATAATGGTTGCTGTCTGACTGTGTACGCAGAAGAAGAAGAACAAGATCCCTAAAGATCTGGGGTAGTTGTCTCGCCGCAGCGACTCAATTTCAACCAGTGTTCGTAAAGCGATCTCAGTCCCGCCAGGCGGAGCGATAGCGCGGGCTTGCGGAAAACGCTCGCCTGCCTTTCCCCGTAGAGCGAATTGGGTGCGGTTTGTTGCAGCGGCTCCTCTACAGAGGCGCGCTGGTCTGGTCCGTATCAGGAAACGTGGTCCGTCCGTGGTGATTTATCTAAGGCTTATAGCAGAGCTCGACAGTACGTCTCGCTGGTGGTCCGACTCTCGAAAAGAGCTTGTGACCGGCAAATGGAAAGCAGGAATCGTTGCCTCGAGGCCCTGCGTTCTCCTACGGAGAAGGGCAGGCCGACAGGCCAAATTGTCTCTAGTCCCAGTGAAATTCATCGCCGAGGTCGTTGGGATCCGTTCTGCACAGAGCGCTGCCATCCCTCCTCGAGCGAGCCCGGTCGGTCGGTCGTCTGGTGCGTGTGGGAGGCCCCAGTCAGGCGGTCCTAGATCGACGGAGTGAGGGACGGGTGGAACAAACCGTCCGTCCCGTCAGTCGGTCCCTGCGGCCGTCGTTCCAGCGAGGCTTTTTACACACCCTTCCTCCGCCGACCGGTGTGTACTGTACGTACGTCTCCGACATATATCTGGTTGATCCTGACAGTAGTCATATGCTTGTCTCAAAGATTAAGCCATGCATGTCTAAGTTCACACTGTCTAACGGTGAAACCGCGAATGGCTCATTAAATCAGTCGAGGTTCCTTAGATGACACGATCCTACTTGGATAACTGTGGCAATTCTAGAGCTAATACATGCTTACCAAGCTCCGACCCTCGCGGAAAGAGCGCTTTTATTAGTTCAAAACCAATCGTCGTTTCCCCTCGCGGGGTTGCGGCGTCCCCACTGGTGACTCTGGATAACTTTGTGCTGATCGCATGGCCTCATGTGCCGGCGACGCATCTTTCAAATGTCTGCCCTATCAAATGTCGATGGTACGTGACATGCCTACCATGTTTGTAACGGGTAACGGGGAATCAGGGTTCGATTCCGGAGAGGGAGCATGAGAAACGGCTACCACATCCAAGGAAGGCAGCAGGCGCGCAACTTACCCACTCCCGGCACGGGGAGGTAGTGACGAAAAATAACAATACGGGACTCTTTCGAGGCCCCGTAATTGGAATGAGTACACTTTAAACCCTTTAACGAGGATCTATTGGAGGGCAAGTCTGGTGCCGCGGTAATTCCAACTCCAATAGCGTATATTAAAGTTGTTGCAGTTAAAAAGCTCGTAGTTGGATCTCAGGCGCAGGCGGGCGGTCCGGCTCGCGCCGGTTCACTGCCCGTTGTCTCCTGCCCTACCGTCTGCCGGCTCTCTCCGACGGGTGCTCTTCGCTGAGCGTCCTGGGTGGCCGGCGCGTTTACTTTAAAAAAATTAGAGTGTTCAAAGCAGGCCTCGGCTGCCTGAATAATGGTGCATGGAATAATGGAATACGACCTCGGTTCTATTTTTTTTGGTTTTCGGAACTGGAGGTAATGATTAACAGGGACAAACGGGGGCATTCGTATTGCGGCGTTAGAGGTGAAATTCTTGGATCGCCGCAAGACGAGCTACTGCGAAAGCATTTGTCAAGAATGTTTTCATTAATCAAGAACGAAAGTCAGAGGCGTGAAGACGATCAGATACCGTCGTAGTTCTGACCATAAACGATGCCGACTAGCGATCCGCAGGAGTTGCTTCGATGACTCTGCGGGCAGCTTCCGGGAAACCAAAGTGTTTGGGTTCCGGGGGAAGTATGGTTGCACAGAAGAAACTTAAAGGAATTGACGGAAGGGCACCACCAGGAGTGGAGCCTGCGGCTTAATTTGACTCAACACGGCCAACACTGAAATGACTGACATGCCGAGACCACTTTTCTGGGGTCTAATATGAAACTGGTGCTGGATTTAGACCCTCATAAATCTGGGGTTATGCCCTCTGTGGCTCGGTTGGTCTGCATCCAGTGTTTGATAAAGGAATTGACGGAAGAGCACTATCAGGAGTGGAAACTGAGGCTAAAATTGACTAAACACGCCAATAGTGTAGAATGACTGTCAAAAGAGAGCACCTTCGTGGGGTCTAATAGTGAACATGTGCTGGTATTAGACCCACGGAAAACAGGTCAGTCTCAAATCCCTCAAATGAAAGAGCGCCTGCTACGGTAATCTGGTCTTCACACTGCAGAAATCGCAGGCTCCAGAAACTGGGCAATTGACAAACTAAAAGCCCTCTATTGATACGGTCTGGCTAATATTGAACGGGTGCTGGAAATAAACCCTCTGAAGACAGGTCAGCTTTACCCTACAAATGGCAATGCTCTGCTACGGTAATCCTGCTAAGCCCGAGAGGAGCCGCAGACATTTTGGTTCACGTACTAGGCGGATAAGCCAACGGTTCGAGGTGAGGGATTACGGCTGAACGCCTCTAAGCCTAAAAGCAGCCCAGCACAAATGCAAAGGGAGGCTTCGACATGGTGGGGACCTCGGGGTCACGCTCCAGCCCCGCCCGGTCAAGCCGCAGAATGGGGTCTCTGCCGTCCGCTGATAAAAGCGGGCGGGAAGCTGCTAGATATTCACCCCATACGGCGATGAGGAATGAAATCATTTGTAGAAGACTTAGTTCTCGGTCGGGTGCCCTAAGCATTAGATCAGCTACCTCACTGCGAACTGCTGAGACTCAACCCTTGACCATGTCCGCTCCCTAGGCGGACAACATCTCCGTGCAAGACTAGGCTTGTCACCTGGTCAAACGCACTATTTCGAAAGGAATCACAGGTCGCTGACATTTGGTCCACGTGCTTGGCTGATAAGCTACCATCTGAGGGATTACGGCCGAACGCCTCTAAGCCAGAATCCCGCCCAAAATCTCAGCACCGCTGAGATGGGAGGCTACGACATGGCTGGGGCTTGTGTCCCGGCCCGATCGAGCCGCAGGAATGCACCTGGTAAAATGCACTCCTTCCTCGCTCTTTGCATCTGTCTGCTATCAGTAATTCCAATGGACGCAGAAGAGATGCAGTCCAGCGGACACTGCACCTACTGTCCTATGGTGGCAAACTCCTGGGTGGCGGGGAATGCTAGGCGTACCATCACTGCAGATGAGCCGAGAAAATAGAGCGAGCAAAAAGATACCTCACTCATATGCATATGCTACGTTTCTGGCAGGACGTGACGATCCTGGGAAAAAGTCACACTGGACTGCCTCTCTTCCGGGGTAGTACAAACTAGTACATAGTCCATCATATCATTTCCAAACGCTATAGACACGAGTAGGGAAGACTCGATAGTCCTGCAAGACAACTTCCCAAGAGAGACAACTCTGACCAAAAACAACTGCTGCCTTGCAGTTAGGCTGGGGACAGCCAAAGGCTAAGGAGGGCAACCCTACAGAAACGCCTGTTGAAATCGGATGCACTGAGCCACTGGCTAACAAATTAAATCAGTGCAACGTAAATATCGCTGTAAACAGCGTACGAAGAAGAAGAAGAAGATCCCTAAAGGAATTCCTGGGAGGTCAGCATTTCAACACTGATGACGTAGTGAAACTGGCTATCCTGGAATGGTTCAGATATACTTACAAATCGTTCTACGCTGAAGATGTTCAAACATTATTTAAACCCTGGTATAAGTGCATAAACGTTGCAGAAGATTATATAAAAAATAAATGGCATTTCGATTACTCGTAAAGTGTTTATTTTTTGCTTAAAAAAAATTACAATTTAAAATTGCAGTTTGACTTGAGCGTCTCACGTACATTGAATTATATATATATATATATATAAATATATATTTTTTTTAATATATATATATATATATATATATATATATATATATATATATATAAATATATATAGCTCACAGAAAGATCATCAGAATACCCTGGACAGCGGCAAAAAAGACAAATGTAGACATTCGGTAAGAGTTGAGCATAGAGGAGAACTGGTTTATCAATGCCATTATGGCTTAAAAATGTATATACTCTGGTCAAATCAAGAGATACAATGGTCTTAAAGCAACAATGATGGAAGGTGTGGTGCTAGACATAAGAGGCAGGGGTAGACCAAAAAGACAATTATACAATGATGTCCAGGAATGACTGTGTATGACTGTGGCGAAGGCTGGAGTTTTGGCAAAGGAAGTAGTCTCTTTTAGACAGACTGTGTTGGGAGCGACGTTAGATACAGAACATGCTTCATGATGTAGATGATACATATATATATATATATATATATATATATAAATAATTATATACACTTACATTGATACACACGCACATACACACACATACTAATATACATCCTTTCAGAGGGATAGATAACACATGATCATACTATTACCATGATAAAAATGGTATTACAATAAATGCCAGTAAATAATGAGAATCATTATATAACATCCCTCGTGACGCGAAGGATTAAATCAATTATCTCTTCAACCATCTGGTATTTTAGCCTTTGAGCACTGAAATTATCTATTGTCTGCAAATCCCGCACGTCTTCTCATGTCATTTCAGATCTCTTATTTTTTCCCTTATTTTGTCTTTCTGAAATTATATTTATCAAGTTAGCAACATATTTTTATAAGCTCCCTCCAGCGTGTGCGCAAGGATTTATTAAAACTTTCCAGTTTACGAAACAGAAAATCATTGCACACATTACAATTTGGAAAGACAAGGAGGCGATGCAGTGGACTGGTCAAGAAACCTCAATAATTGCTGAGAAGTAGTGTAAGGAAGTGGGAATTCGTACATGTGTCTTTCTTTTAGCAGTGCTGTCGTACTTTGTTTTTTAAGCAGCAATGTTGCATTTACTTGTCGCACGCTTATGAGAGACCGTGGTTTCCAAACTGGATACAGTGGGATTCGAACTCGCCGGCACCTTGACATTGTGAAACTACGTTGCCGCAGAATAAGCCAATCATTGTACAACATCTTGAATAACCCAGATCCAGCATCATCAGCACGGTCGAGATGCGAGGAAAACTTAAGCAACCCGCCATTGTACGCCCTTTTTAGGTCGCACAAAACAGTAAACTTACTCATCGTGGATATTCACCTCCAACAACAAAAACGTCTGCTTCGAAAAAACGTACATCTTTCGGTGGATTTGAACAAGTGTCCACTTGGAAGGCCAGTGCATCAACCCGTGTTCTGGTAACACACGGCAGATGCAGTACACGAAGTATACTACAACAGTATACTTTTGCTTAGAAAGTTATACGTGAATAATGTAAAATATCCTTCGTAATAAAATAATAATCGCTGTTCATTTCCATTCTGAGAAAAGAATAGGCTTCTCTTCCATGATCAGTTTTACCGAAACATACCAGACAATTATTTATCTATTGCAGCAGTGATCGGTGTCGAATGTATTAATTTTTATTCTCGTTTGAGGATCTTAAATTTGTATTAAATTTTGTTTAAATGCATGATTAATTAGTTGTATGACACTGTTATGGTTTAATGATAACAGTTATAGCGTTGTTTGTTATGACTGTTTTGTTTTTATTTTAATTCGTGTTTATTTTTTTAAAGATCGTTCAATTCTTAAATTCAAAAATAAAATGTCCTAATGCGCTGTCCATTTCCTTGACGCTGTTTGCGCATAGCCAACCGAGGGCTCACATATCGGCAACGGTCCATGTACTACCACTTTGGGATGCATTTTTCAAGACTAAAGATTTTTAACACGGAGTCCATCGATCTTTATGAATGGGACAACGACAATTTCAGTTGTTGTTCACGAATCAAATCTGTGTTTTAACAATATGTCACTTCAAATAAGAAAACATATTTGCAACGCTTATCTCACCTATTTGTTGGAAAAACGGTACAATTTAAGATATATTTATTTGTTGTACGGTCTAATTTGGCTTGGCTTGGCTTCGTTCGTTCTCAATCTCCCGCTACCAAACCCTGAAAGGGCTTAAGTAGCAAAATGTAGTCCAGAGAACGGAATGCGTTGTGTCATAGTTTACAGCTTGACTGCGATTTTTGCACCTTTTGGTCCAATACATCCGAAATCAGCAATCATTTTTTGAGTACCAGGTTAGCATTCCCTCTTCGATCCCTTCTCCTTAGCCAGTCTGCCGTGCTGCAGTCTGTTATCCAGGATCACCGTGTGGAGGTGTAGAAGGGTCTGGCAGCTCTGGTTCACGGGTCCTGACGCTAGCAGTCAGCTATGGTTCGCTGACCACTGCAGCTCATGCGCTGCTCAGCATCTTGATCCCGTACAGTCTAATTTAACACATATTGTTGTTGGAAATACTCCCCAATCAAATATCTGTTTCTAGGGAATACTGTCAAATCAAATATATGTTTGTTGAAAACACGGTCTAATTAAACTGCTGTTGATGGAAATACGATCCAATTTGCATGAATGTGTTGAAAAAACGGTCCAAATCTAAATATAGTTGTTGGAAATACGGTCCAAATAAAAATATGTTCTCGTTGAAAATATTGTTCAATAAAATATATTTTTAGTAGAAATACAGTTCAATTCTCGTATATATGTATTCAATATGGTCCAAATTAATATACTTTAAAAAAAAATTAAGCATACGTTTGCTGGAGATTTGGTTCAGCTAAATATATGTTTTTGCGGCGGAAAAACGTATTTAAACATGTTTGTTTATAATAGTGTCCAATTAAAAGTCTGCGTAATGGCAATACGTCCAGTTAAACATATGTTTGTTATAATTTAGGTCCAAGTAAATATCTTTAATAAATATAAAGTGGGTTATGTAGAATATTAGAAATATGGGCGCACTTAGATTTTTTAAATTGTACAATTCAGGAATGTGCTTTGAATATGAAGGTTTAATTAAAGTATCAATGACATTAGAAGATATGTTGTGTTGGCAGCTAACTGAGGTTGGCAGCCCTGTTTGCGAGGATAGCTATCAAGGGTTAAGAAATTATGTTGTCCATCTCAATAACTTTGTTTTCATCATTTCTTATATCCGTCTTTTGCTTCTTTTACCAAACGGCCCTTGCCATATGCATTTGCAGAGACAAGCGATTTATTGTTTTTGCCAAGTGGGAGGCGTGTACTGTCGTAAGTCTAACTTCCAACGTCATAGATACACTCGATCCACCGTCGTTGAGGTCTGCCCCTTGCCCGTGGACCAGAAACCTGCATATGATATGCTCTTACTGCAGACTGGTCATAATACATTCTGACGAAATGACCAACAAACTTGATGTGTTGAGAGTCAATGCTGTTACTGCAGACTGGTCATAATGCATTCGGACGAAATGACCAACCAACTTGATTTGTTGAGAGTCAATGCTGTTACTAACTGGATTGTTCCCCCATCTGCATGAGTGTGTTGTTGCGGACTAAGTCATAGATTGTCTTAACGGCTGCACTTCTCACACAGCGCATCTCACAGCTTTGGATCTTACTTTTATGTGTTTCTAGTAAAGACCAAGATTGACATTGGTAACACAATGTCGTAATAAACAGTGCATCTATCAGCCTCGTCTTAGTTGAAAAAAGCACTCTAGGATGTTTAAACAACGGTGCAATTTGATAGTGGGCACAGTTCGCCCTCTGAATTATATGTGCGATCTCTCTGTCTACTCTGCCGTCATCAGTGAAAATACTACCTAGGTATTTGAACTCCGGTACTTGCTTGATATCAATTTCACTGATGTGGAAACTTATCTTTTCTTGTTCACGCGATATCTTCATGTCAATTTAATTACAATCGAAATAGAGAACGTTCAGGTTGCGTTGTAGGTCTTCTATATTTTGGTAAACGATAACCTGATCACCAGGAAACAGTTCATTTAGGGACTCTTCATAAGGGTTAGCCAACTGTGTAATTTTATCCGTATATATTATGAACAGAAGTTGAGAAAGAACACACCCATGTTCTGTTGTACACCACTTAGCACTGGAAACCAAATTGTCATACCTGTATTGATTCGTACATCACCTTCAGTTTTTCCATACAAGACACGAATGCCATCCAGTAGTTGATCATCCACATCATATTCATCCTATACCTCTCAACGCCTACATTGGTTTACCTGGTAAAATTCCTTTTCTTTATCAATGAAAGCTTTTTTAATTGAATTCTGTGGTTTTTTTTCAATTAGCTGTCTGAGCGTAAATATAGTATCCGTACATCCCCTGCTTTTCCTTAATCCTAATTGTGAAGTGCTGAGCAGCGGCTCCACAATAGCTCGTACCGTTGCTTAAGGACTCGTGCACCAATTTTTTGCCAACGTGGATAAGGAAGGATATTCCCTATAAGAGCTACAATCTTTTCTGCGGCACTTGTTTTTCCAAACAGGTGCGACCACCGCAATTAGGTAATCTCCAGGTACCTTCCCTCCAATCCATGCTTGATAAAAGCTCTTTGTGAACTATTTTGCCCCTATATCGTGACTAGCTATTGTGGAATATGCTGATATGTTGTCTACACCTGGGCCCTTGTAGATAGGACTTCTTCTAACTACCTCTCTGACTTCGTGGTCGAGTATTAATATGTCGATATAAGCAATATTTTCCCGTATTTATACAAATGAATGACGTTTCACATATTCTATACCGTCATATTCTTCTGCATTTGGGACAAATAAGTCTGTAAAATACTTCTCACATCTCGGGTCCATAGAGTGGTTGCCAGTCTTTGGCATTGATTTCTATATACGGACTTTATTGTTCATCTCTCAACCACAGAAGGCGAATCTCTTATTTCCATATTTCTTTAATGATTAATTCTGGTACATTTATATTTGCGGTTATACCAGTTCCACATCAGAATATATTATCGAGATGCACTTGTTAACGAATTCACTGCAAAAAGGTTTCTATGGTGAAAATATGGAACCCTCTGTGTTATGTAGTGTACCTCTTGGTCAGTACATTTTACCTGACTTTGATTAACGTCTGATCAATATGTTTAGTCTGACCAGACATTAGTCTTCTCTCCTCACCTAACCTTCCATGTCTGATCAATATGTATGGTCTGACCAGACATTAGTCTTTTCTCCTCACCTAACCTTCCATGTCTGATCAATATGTGTGGTCTGACCAGACATTAGTCTTCTCTCCTCACCTAACCCTCTATGTCTGATCAGTATGTTTTGTCTGACCAGACATTAGTCTCCTCTGCCAGGTAATGGAAAGGATTTCCTTGTTTTTGCACAGGAGGACTCTATATTTATTGTTTTAAATTATGACATTTAAGGAACTGTAACACTAGTCCGGTCAGGTACAACATGCGGAACAGGTCGTGACGTTACGCTCAGACGTAATATAATGACCAAGATCACACGTGTATTTCACGAAGAGTTCCCTGGAAACATGCCATTTTCTAGGTGGCCTGACTAGCGAGATATGGATCGACGTGATCCCTCTAGTAGTAAGTGTCACACATATGACGTCAAGCAATGCTAAACAGTCTGGATGACCCCAGTCCACCTTTATCAGCACCGTCGAGAATGGAGGAATGCTACTGCAACCTACCACTTAACGCACTTTTCAGGGCGCAAATAATAAGTTAAGATCGTGAGTATTTAAAATATGGGAGAAAAGATTTAGATGCCCATCGCAATCGGTGATAGCGACATCATCAGGCGGTTTTGTCTCCATCATGTATCTTGCGCTGGATTTGGATTAAAGTGGAGCACAAAAACACTGCGATGGTCATCAACCTCACTCTCTGGTCCCAAGCTACTTTGGAACATTGGCAACAAAAGTTGATACGATATGTGTCTGATGCACATTCATCAGAAAAAGTCGCATTTACAGTATTGGATATTAGTAGTTGTTATATTCGTTGATTAGTATACCATCACCGGAGTGGAATTTACGTTAGTTCAATTTTAAATAACATAGAATAATGTTATTTGGCAACGAAAAAAATACCCAATGGATTCCAAGAGAAGCATGTTTAGTGATGGTTGGGAATAAAATGTTAGAGACTCCAGTAAACTAAGTTAAAACTTATATGAGGTGGGGTAGCCATCTCAGTGCCTTTCATTCTCTAAAACCATTATTCAGGTAATTTTTGTACGGTTGCGTTGGCAGAAGCGTGACGGTAGCTAGAGATGAACTTTGAACTTTTAGCAGTGAAAAGCGAGTGCGCTGCTATCACACTAATCAGACGCTTATTTGTGTGTAACTACGTTCTTTTTTTTATAATCGGTGGAAATGATAATATGTTTTCTTTTATTGTTTTTTGTCATTCTTAAGTCAATAGTATATGAGTGTCTAGGATTATAATTGCAATCTGGATTTTCCAATAGATTTCCGCGTCGTATACTTCTCATAAGACTGTGGACAGATATAATGCACGGAAAGTAATGCGCAAAAACATTGATTGTTGTTGTAGACTGACAGGACAAATGTTAGTCATATACTCATCGCAAAGAGAAAAGGGTAGAGAACAAGGAACCGTGGTACTTGTCGTCAAACGTTGGAACATATAATCCATTACAGTTGATATATTTTATGAGATGTAGTTAGAGAGGAGGAGGGATCTGGTCACACTGATGTTTGATACACTTTACCCACTACCGATTGGTGTTTGGATCAATGTCTCCACTAGCGATTGGTGTTTGGATCAATTTCTCCACTACTGATTGTGTTTGGAACACTTTATCCACTACCGATTGGTGTTTGGATCAATGTCTCCACTACCGAGTGGTGTTTGGATCAATTTGTCCATTACCGATCAGTGTTTGCATCAATTTCTTCACTACCGATTGGTGTTTGGATCAATTTCTCCACTACGGCAATATGTATATGTAACTAGAGGCCCTTATTGTGATACTGGACCTCAGAAACATATCGGTTTTATTAATAGAATTGCAAGATATGTCGGTGTCATGGCTTACCACCTTTAATAATTTATTTTATTTCACACAATGTGTTAGTATTACTGTGTTTGTCGTCGAAAAAAGAAATCTCTTCATTCTACTGATGTCGTGTGCTGCCTATGTTTGTTTATTTCACTCCATCATAAAAGCAGCATTTACATTAACTGGAATTCGATCTACTGCCCTTCGTGTTGGCAGACGGGCAACGAAACCATTCGAACACATGCTCCTCTTCTATTTTGGTAGACACAACAAACGCATGTAACTTACAACATCCTTTTCAGTTAGTTCGAGAGAGAAAAAAAAACATGTTTGTATCTTCAGAATGGGAGAAAACAATATTATAAAGATTGCTAATGAAAGGGACCTAGGGGTTATAATAGATCATACAGGAAAGGTGAGTGAGCAAGTTAAGGTAGCAGTAAAAAAGGCAAATGAAATGTTAGGTATAATAAAACGTAATATTAAACATAGGAGCAAGGAAGTGATCGTCAAACTGTATAAAGCTTTAGTTAGATCTAGATTGGAGTACTGTGTACAGGTGTGGAGTCCTTATCATAGATGGGGCATAAACATGCTAGAAAGAATACAAAAAAGAGCGACAAAGATGATAGTGGAATTCCAGAATTACAGTTATGAGGAACGACTCATAAAAACCGGCCTACAGTGTCTCGAAGAGAGAAGAATTCGTGGTGACTTAATACAGGTTTATAAGATGATCAGAGGAATCGATACATTAGACTATAACAAGTTTTTTGAAAATACAGCCACCTACAATAACACGAGGGCATAGCTACAAGCTGACTAAAGAGAGGTCCAGGCTAGATATTAGGAAATATTTTTTTAGTCAGAGAGTGGTGTCTGCTTGGAATGCATTGCCAGGGGAGGTAGTGGAGGCAGGGACAGTTAATGCATTTAAGAATAAACTGGATGCGCATAGCTTTTAGAGCAAGGTGATGTAAATGTAACTGGCTGTAAACAGACTCTGCAGGGTCTTCTAAACCAGTATGAAGACGTTAAGTTAAGTTAGTCAAATCGATATGTACCAATGCCAAAATGTTTCCCCCAGATCATACTTCATAGTTGGTGTTTTTGAATGCCCACAATGACTAGGTTACTCTTGTGTGCGCCTTAGAAAGAACGTTAAGTGGCGGGTTGTCGTAGCTTTCCTCATATCCCGATCGAGGTGATGAAGGGGGGGGGGGGGGGGGGGGGTGGGAGGGTCGGGGTCATCCAGATAGTTGTGCTATGCTTTGCTTCATTTGCGTGCTGCTCACTACTACAGGGATTACGTCGATCCCTTACCTTGTTAGCCAAGTTGCCATGAAAGCAGCCCGTTTCTTGGAAGTGCTACGAGGAAGAAAAGGAGAGGGTCTTGTCCAGTATGTTTTGCCTGATAATAACGAACATGTTTGATCAGTGTATTTTGCCTAACTAGTCGTTAGTCTCCCTTCTCATACTTCATAGTGAATTGTAGATAGTTGTAACAATATTTAGCGCAGAACATGAGCCTTCTTCGGAGTAATTGGTTGTCACAGGTGATAAACGCATACGAAGAGAAATGAATGCATTTATAAAACACGTCTTGTAAGCCATTGTGTTTAAGTTTACTAAATGTACCAAGTGCAATTGAATATACTCTGGTTTGTTTGTCATCTTGTTTTAAATCCTTCTTGACATACCAATAATCTTTCTGACATGAATACGTTAAGCAATAAAACAATTAGTTACAAGACGCCCAGTCACATTCTGAAGGTTGCCATCACCAACTGAAATGTATCGCAAAGGAATCTAAACATGGTAGACGCTTATGTCAAAACGTATGTCACATTTTGCAATTTGGTTGCCAAGTGGTCAGTGACAGGCAAGTAAACTTGTATTCTAAAGTCTTCGTTGGTGGACAAATGTGAAAATGCATATCGTTAATCGAATTCTTTAAGATTGTCTTAAGACTCATCTTATGGTCCTTGGTGAGTGTACCCCTCTGCTATCTCCTTTTTCTTTAAGCTCATCGAAGCCATCCTTTATGATATATATGTAATTAAATAATGGCTTCCGTAATTATACCGCATTATTGAGGGTGGTGGATACACTTAGCAGTCTTTAGATTGAGATTAGATATATCCATTGTTGATGATCAAATCACGTAGAATGTCACATTCTCCGACTTGCGTAACTTTAAGGGAGACATTTGGTTCTTGTCGCATCGTGGCTTTCTCTTCAGAAAACGAGGGATCAATGCTTCTATTATTCTTTTACGGCCATAGTCAAGTGCCTTTGTGGCATCACCAAGATCAGATCACTGCGCTTATCTGAGAGACATTACAACATGGTTTTGTTGTTGAATGCTCACAATCAGTAAGACTACTCTTGTGCGCGTCCCGAAAAGCTCGTTAAGTGGCCGGTACAAGTAGATTGCATTACATTCCAAGCGTGCTGTGGAGGGAGAACAGGATTCTACAATTGGCTGTGTTAAGTTTGGTTTCATTTGCGTGGCGCTCACTACATTAGGCATCACGTCGATCCCAGACCTCTTTAGGCAGTTTCCAGAGAGAAATACAGGGATGTAGAGAGAGCGTGTTAATCAGCAGAATTTATCTAACGATGACTATCATTTTGCGATAAGTATATTTTACATGCCACTGACTAAAATGATCAATCCAGTATGTTCTGTATGAAATTGACTTACATTGTTTCATCAATATGTTTTGCCTGACCCTGAGTATAATTGCCCCATCATTATCATTTGCCTGACTCTAACAGTATCCGATTAGTTAGTTTTGTCTGACTTTGACTTAACATTTTCCGATCAATATATGTAGCCTGACCTTGACTAACATTTTCCGATCAGTATATGTAGCCTGACCTTGACTAACATTTTCCGAACAGTATACGTAGCCTGACCTTGACTAACATTTTCCGATCAGTATATGTAGCCTGACCCTGACTGACATTTTCCGATCAGTATATTTTGCCTGACCTTGATTAACATTTTCCGATGAGTATATGTAGCCTGACCTTGACGAACATTGTCCGATCAGTAAATGTAGCCTGACCAGACTCTAGCCTCCTACCTCCACATGAGACCAGGTAAACTACCAACAGCTTATACTATAATTTCCGATCTATGAATTGAAGTACTACGTGGAAACTGTAGATATTAAACTAATTCAAAAAAATCACTAGCGTTAGAACTGTTGTGTAGATAATTACCAACACAATTTAATGAGTGACCAAGCATTGTGGGTATTAAGTAAGAATATATTTCTCACCATTTCCGGTCTGTGAACCTCTGAAAGTCACACTTATGTTTAAGGAAATATTACACGACTGCCCTCAGGAGTTAGTTTTGTACTTCGAATCAAAAGGACCGTCGATTGTAAGAAGCATCTTCTTAAATTCAGCATTAGAGCATAATAAAATAAAATTGATTTCGACTATTTTATTACTTTACTAGACCATTGTGCCTGCATCTTGAGTTACCTCCAGTCGTCCTGAATTATGTCTTGCCACTGGGACGAGAGAGTGAGACTGACGACAAGCGCAGCTTCTTACACACTATAATCCAAATACAGCCCAAATCGTACATCATCAAGACAACACCGGTCTGATGACATCGCTATCATCGTTTGTGACGATCAACTACCTACATTAAAAGATGTGTCTAAGACGCATAAATACCCCCACATTAGAAATTTAGCAATAATATAAATCAATTTACTTGGAACAAATTATTTGCAGGTTTTATGTTATGTATCCCTTCCTTCTGAATTAATATTTGGGTCAACTTCACATCGAGAGTCAGATTCGTCTCAGTGACTTGTCGAAACGTTGTTATCTACTTCATTCTATTATATGGTGCCATCTGGGTAAGGAAGAACTATGCAATAAAATATGAAACTATGTCCATTGCTCCAACTATGAACATGTGTTTCACTAATGTCAAATAGTTAGCCTTTTGTTCCATCTCAATACACAATAACTTTTCTTTTCAACGCCGTTTCTTAGTGCGGTCTTTGTGACAACATTATGAAACGCAGTACGTGAAAACAATGAATGTGGAAATTGCAAATGGTTCATAGAACATATTTCACTGTAACCGGGTGCATCCATATGTACTCGGTCCCTTTCATTGCCGTAAGTCTCGACGACAGAGCGCGAACTATGTAGCTCCCGCGCGGATCCGAAATGTTCCCCAGAATTCGTTAGGTACCAATTTACAGCTGGATTAACGGGAAAAAGCGGTCGTACCATGAAAATATCCACCAATACCAGTCTGTTAAACTGAGATTGACGTGATTCGAACTTGATACTTATTTATTGCAAGCCAGGTTCACTGAATCTCCGAGTCAAAGAGAACGAACTTAAATTATTCCACAATATTATAAGAGGACGAAAATGGGATGTTCCTCTACACAAACTATGTATGTGCATTAGGTAATGATAATGCCGCCTGAAGTCCCGTCCATCTGACGCCAGACAACTTTCTTTTGACGGCTATTGTGAGATGCCATCGATTGTGAGAGGAATCTTGATTTAAGCGAGGGGGAGGGGGGGGGGGGGGAGGAGGATGTGCAAGAATCGAAGAAATTTGGTACATCGTGATTTCTAAAAATTTCAAAATACTTTGTACAGGCTCTACTTGAATGTGACCGTCCATCTCGGTAAACTGAGCAAAACACTCACATATATCGCTACCCAGAACGTTTACAAACATGCGAGTTAGTTTGGTGCACGTTTGCTGTTACCTGGTGTACTGTCCCTTCTTAAGTTCCACTGGTGTTAAAACTCAACATGTGACAATAGTACTGAATATAACATTGCCCAGCAGCGTGTACTTGCTAAGTATGGCTTAGACAGAAGCGGATTTGTATTGCCCATCACTGCTATTTTTATGATTTGTTCATCATTATCATTATCATCAGAATCATCATCATGTTGTATGTCTATTTTCTTTTGCGTTCGCCTTATTTCTCTAATCCCCAAGGCGGTGTGCGTTGCACTGTAGTTTTTATTTTGCGCCTGTCGGCCCAGTGCATCCGACTTCAGCATGCATTGTATGTAAGGCTCTGCTTCCTCCTGCATTTTCTAAGGGTTTGCTTCCCCGGGGTAACGGCCGGTGCTGTGATGGGGATCGAACCCAGCACCTTCCGGTTGTGAGCCGTGCCACTTAACCACTAGGCCACGCCGTCCCCATCATTGTGTATGTCCTTGATAGAACGTCGCTTTCATCCCAGCCATTTGATAGGAATGACAGCAGTAGTGTACCCGCATGCCCCATGTTCATGTTTAAGGTGCCCTTTATGTAGTGTATCTACACCATGGTCGACTTTTGACTCGTCGTCCTGGAACAATACCCTCCAAAACTGTTTTCTCCGGTTCGTCGTGGCTCTTGGCGTGACCGAATCGATTTATTACATACGAAAATGACATAAGACGAGAGATTCAAAATTAATTTTAAAAAGATAACTCGCCATGCTGAGTAAATTAGCTGGATAAAGTCGCGTGAGGAACGATATAACACTTACGAAATTCTACACAGGCGGTTTAAGACCAAAAGAGAAATATGGATTAGCAGTAAGGTCCTACAAGCTAAAACAAACATATAATCCTTAGATAAGGTTCCAAACTAACTGCGTTAGGTTATTATGGAAGCTATGAATATCACTCCAATAAACGAAATGGAAAGACAATCACAGGCATCAACCCTTTATCGTAAAGACGAAACAGAAAGACCAGAGTACAGGCAGATCCAATGAAAGCCAAATCGTATATCTAGCCAGTGGAAGATTAGAGAAAAGCAACCTTTTATATTGGTACAAAAATGTAGTCAAAGCATGAAGGGTGAATTATCAAACACTTCTAAGCAATATCTTTTTTTTCATCATCCTCTTCTTCTTCTTCTTCTTCTTCTTTATCTTCTTCGATGAACTATGCTATGATTCTTGCCTGGTGAGGTTCACGAAGGAGACTGTATTTCGTCACGCCCCTCCTCCGCATATGTCCAGACATATGTTCACGGATCAACAATCAAAGCAGTGAAGACCTGGGTAAGACAAATGCGTTCTCATCTGATAAAAACACGTTACACTAAAAAGACTTCTTTTTTTCCATGTACCTTCCAAATGACGAGAGGAAAACAATAATCTGGCCGTATTATTTAACAAGAAAATTATAATGGACCGTTTATGTTTGGCTAGTGAGCATTACGTCCTTTGAACAATCGTTTTAGAACGCTATGAATGTGACGATTGCAAATACAAATATATCATTGTGTACGTAACGAAAATTCAATATTATAATTTGTTTACCTTACGAACGGGCCTGAAGAGATCAGGATCCATAGCGTTCAGCATTCTAAGTCTAATGGATAAAATGTTCCTTGTTGGGAAGGATACAGACTATCAACTCGTGGAAATATATGTGGACAGACTGGTCGCAATATTACTCTTGAAGCCGTTGTTCAAACTCTATGTCCAGATTAAAGCTGCCAATCCCAGCATACGGCTTCCAGAAGATGTAGATAGTGTCGGCCATGCCGCGGTAACAGTCTCGACCGACTGGCCAAACTACGCTCTGCTTTCTAGTAATGATATGTCTGGTGAAGTAAATGCTTGACCGTAAGATATTTGTACTAAGATAGGGAAGACAAATTTGACACAAACTGTTGCCTTTCAGGTCGGATGGGGACAGTCCCAGGTTAGGTAAGCAGCTTTGAACAAAAGCATGCTGAAGACGGATGGAGTTGACAACCTGGCTGTGAACAAAGTGCAACTCAATCAAGCACAAACTTTATGTTTCTGAATCTTTTGAAGTAGTTATCGGATGGCGACGAAGATATACGGAGGTAAGAGGACGGTCGAAGTTAAGAATCGGTCGAGAGCTACTGTTTGAAGTCAGTGGTTTCAGTTGAAACTAAAATTGGTATTCTAATCAAGATGTAACTGCACTTATATCTACTGCGCTTTAATCCATTTAAGTGTAACTGGTTGTGTATATTCATAACAAGACGGATATTCCCTTGCTAACAGTGCATCCTGGTTTGCCACTGTATGCTCTGTACATTATACTAACCAAGCTCTAACATTCTAAACCATATCGTATTTGTTTGCGTTTCTGAATATTTCACTTTCACTTTCAGCTAGTCTTTCTATATATCTCTCAAATGCTCAGAATATATGAAACATACACAATAGTATATCTACATTATAATATGTTTGAAGTATGTGTATTTACTGGGAAACTATTTAACCAATAGCTTCAATTTGCTGGTGATGTGTCTAACAATAAGAAAATTGTTCCAAAAAGACTCCATCAAACGCAGCGCAGAATGGTCGTCTGGCTGTTATTGGAGTATGTAATGCTGTCACTTTCGATACATCTGTTGCCATGACTGCCGTGTGTATTTGATTATACCTATATTAGTAATTGCTTACTTGGGTGGCAGCCATTTCATGGGGGATAAGTGCTTTTCAGCGCTACTTTAGAGTTTAGAACTGGCAGATACGCATTTCTGGATGACCTGTACGACATAGTATAACCAATTTGATTATGAATGGGGTTTAATGGTGAGCATTTATTGTTAAAGAACACATTTAACATATTAACTTCTAGACTAATAAACACTTTATGTTGTGGTGAATTTGTATTCTCTTGCTTTAAACTTGAGATGCGTGTATCAATTGAGCTGTAGTTGTCATACTTATATGCAGATATGTGTGAATCCTTTCTTATTTAGAAGATAATCGAATTTGTTCACTTTCATAACAATATTATGACTTTCTCTTCTTCTTCTACGTTTGTTCTCAATCTCTCGCTACCAAGCCCTGAACAGTGCCTTGCAAGAAGCAGAATGCAGTCCGGAGAACGGAATTCGTTGTGTCGCTAGTCGCTATTTTACAGCTTGACTGTGATATCTGCACGTTTCGATCCTTCTTCTTCATCGTACGCTGTTTACAGCGATATTTACGTTGCACTGATTTAATTTGTTAGCCAGTGGCTCAGTGCATCCGATTTCAACAGGCGTTTCTGTAGGGTTGCCCTCCTTAGCCTTTGGATGTCCCCAGCCTAACTGCAAGGCAGCAGTTGTTTTTGGTCAGATTTGTCTCTCTTGGGAAGTTGTCTTGCAGGACTATCGAGTCTTCCCTACTCGTGTCTATAGCGTTTGGCAATGATATGATGGACTATGTACTAGTTTGTACTATCCCGGAAGAGAGGCAGTCCAGTGTGACTGTGTCTCAGGATCGTCACGTCCTGCCAGAAACGTAGCATATGCATATGAGTGAGGTATCTTTTTGCTCGCTTTATTTTCTCGGCTCATCTGCAGTGATGGTACGCCTAGCATTCCCCGCCACCCGGGAGCTTGTCACCATAGGACAGGAGGTGCAATGTCTGCTGGACTGCATCTCTTCTGCGTCCATTTGAATGACTGATAGCAGACAGAGGCAAAGAGCGAGGAAGGAGTGCATTTTACCAGGTGCATTCCTGCGGCTCGATCGGGCCGGGATACAAGCCCCAGCCATGTCGTAGCCTCTCATCTCAGCGGTGCTGAGATTTTGGGCGGGATTCTGGCTTAGAGGCGTTCGGCCGTAATCCCTCAGATGGTAGCTTATCAGCAAAGCACGTGGACCAAATGTCAGCGACATGTGATTCCTCTCGAAATAGTGCATTTGACCAGGTGACAGGCCTAGTCTTGCATGGAGATGTTGTCCGCCTAGGGAGCGGACATATCTCATGGTCAAGGGTTAAGTCTCAGCAGTTCGCAGTGAGGTAGCTGATCTACTGCTAAGGGCACCCGGCCGAGAACTAAGTCTTCTACAAATGATTTCATACCTCATCGCCGTATGGGGTGAATATCGAGCAGCTTCCCGTCCGCTTTTCTCAGCGGACGGCAGAGACCTCATTCTGCGGCTTGACCGGGCGGGGCTGGAGCGTGGCCCCCAGGTCCCCACCATGTCGAAGCCTCCCTTTGCATTCGTGCTGGGCTGCTTTTGGGCGGGATTTTTGGCTTAGAGGCGTTCGGCCGTAATCCCTCACCTCGCACCGTTGGCTTATCCGCCTAGTACGTGAACCAAATGTCTGCGGCTCCTCTCGGGCTTAGCAGGATTACCGTAGCAAAGCCCTGTCATTAGTAGGGTAAAACTGACCTGTCTTCAGAGGGTCTATTTCCAGCACACGTTCAATATTAGCCATACCGTATCAATAAAGGGCTTTTAGTTTGTCAATGGCCAAGTTTCTGGAACCTGCGATTTCTGCAGGGTGAAGACCAGATTACCGTAGCAGGCGCTATTTCATTTTGGGGTTTGGAGACTGAACTGTCTTCCGTGGGTCTAATACCAGCACATGTTCACTATTAAACCCCACGAAGGTGCTCTCTTTTTGACAGTCATTCTACAGTATTGGCGTGTTAAGTTAATTTAAGCGTCAGGCTCCACTCCTGATAGTGCTCTTCCGTCAATTCCTTTATCAGAGCACTGGATGCAGACGAATAGAGCCACAAGGGGCATATCCCCAGATTTCTGAGGGTCTAAATCCAGCACCAGTTCCATATTTGACCCCAGAAAAGTGGTCTCGGCATGTCAATCATTTCAGTGTTGGCAGTGTTGAGTCAAATTAAGCCGCAGGCTCCACTCCTGGTGGTGCCCTTCCGTCAATTCCTTTAAGTTTCAGCTTTGCAACCATACTTCCCCCGGAACCCACACACTTTGGTTTCCCGGAAGCTGCCCGCAGAGTCATCGAAGCAACTCCTGCGGATCGCTAGTCGGCATCGTTTATGGTCAGAACTACGACGGCATCTGATCGTCTTCGCGCCTCTGACTTTCGTTCTTGATTAATGAAAACATTCTTGACAAATGCTTTCGCAGTAGCTCGTCTTGCGGCGATCCAATAATTTCACCTCTAACGCCGCAATACGAATGCCCCCGTTTGTCCCTGTTAATCATTACCTCCAGTTCCGAAAACCAACAAAATAGAACCGAGGTCCCATTCCATTATTCCATGCACCATTATTCAGGCAGCCGAGGCCTGCTTTGAACACTCTAATTTTTTCAAAGTAAACGCGCCGGCCACCCAGGACGCTCAGCGAAGAGCACCCGTGGGAGAGAGCCGGCAGACGGTAGGGCAGGAGACAACGGGCAGTGAACCGGCGCGAGCCGGACCGCCCGCCTGCGCCTGAGATCCAACTACGAGCTTTTTAACTGCAACAACTTTAATATACGCTATTGGAGCTGGAATTACCGCGGCTGCTGGCACCAGACTTGCCCTCCAATAGATCCTCGTTAAAGGGTTTAAAGTGTACTCATTCCAATTACGGGGCCTCGAAAGAGTCCCGTATTGTTATTTTTCGTCACTACCTCCCGCACGTTTCGATCCGACACAACCGCCTTCGGCAGAACATTTTGACTATTTTGAAGTACACCACTAGCTGCATGTGACGTAAGTGTAAACTAGTACACGAAAACACATTCGCGTATCAGAAAACAATAAGGTATTGACAATAATGACAGTATGGTGACCAAAATGAGAGGGAAGTGACGAATAGTCTGCCTATTGCTTATAATAGGAATGACCAATATTAATTGATGAAGAATATATTGGTATTCAGGCAAGTCACTCCTACATTAAAAATGAGCCATCAGATTTTATAAATATTCAACATTCAGTATGCAGAAACATGGACTATGAACAAACAGTTGTGTAACAAAATAGAGGCACTCTACATGTGGTTATACAGAAGAATGTGTCACATTTCACGGAACGGGAAATAAACAAATAGCGATGTCCTGACGAGAGTACGCATGGGTAGAGAAGTTTTGACAGACATTAAAATAAGGCAAGTCAAATATTGTGTTCCTTTAAAAAGACTCAATATGGTATTGAAAACAGTAATGGAGAGGAAGGTAGAATGTAGGCGGACAAGAGGCGGGCAGCGCTATGAGTAGGAGAGCAACATCAAAAGATGGACTAATGTTAATCTAGCAGAGTACACCGTC
Organism: Ariolimax columbianus; assembly: GCA_036924085.1. NCBI lineage: Eukaryota > Metazoa > Mollusca > Gastropoda > Stylommatophora > Arionidae > Ariolimax > Ariolimax columbianus. The sequence continues at coordinate 53,246,697 of JAVGWX010000011.1, forward strand.
AGGACAAGCGGCAGAGGATATTGGAGGTCCATTACAGCAAACATTCATTGCGGAGACGACACATGTATTTAATTGACCAAAATAAATAACAACAAACAAACAAAGGGATCATCATATCAGTAGCTAAAATATCTTCAGTAGGATTAGCTGCCCGTGAACTGCAACACAAGCTTTCATCCACGCTTCCATCTTCAATGTTTCAATAATTCATCCAACCATTTTCCTTTCGTTCATTAGGCTGAGTATGTCAACTTTTTATTTGCTTTTGTGAACTTGGCAACGAGAGCCTGAGGATGAGATTAAGATACATTTGGCGAGGAGATTACGCAGGAAGGAGATAGACGGAGAGGTAGTGTGAGAGGTTGATTCAGAGTGACAGGGCATAATTGATTTGGCTTCTCAAGTTAAGAATAAAACATGCATTATTATAAATCTCTGGCATCATTGTGGAAGGGCTTCTTTAAGAAAAAATATAAGCAAACAAAAGTATTATATAAATTTAACAAGTGGCAATATTTGCGATGCAGAAACACATATACCAGCAACTCTATTCGTTGCTTCTTCTGTGACCATACAAATCCTCCTCATCATCATCATCGTTTAGTATGTCCTTTGTCGAACGTCTCACTCATGACAGTCGAAGTATAAGACATTCGATACCTGACCAGGTCCCCGCCTCTGCCACTGTCAACACCAGTCTCTGTAATGTCGCTTGTCTTTCTTCTCCTCGGTCTTCCTCTGTCTCTTTTACTAAGTACCATTTCCTTCATTATTATTCTTTCTTTGTAATTATTGCGTTCGATGTGACCAAGGTAAGTTAATTTCCTGAACGTAATGGCTTACCAGCCAGTTTTGTTCTATACCGAGCTCATGTAGGATTTCTGCGTTTTTCTGTGTCGCTGTCAACCGTAATTTAAGCACGTCCTGTAGCACTTTAGATCTAGACATGAATCCTCTTCGGTAGTGTTTGTGTTGGTGACAATGTCTCGCATCTCTACGTTGCCATCGGGAAGATGCAAGTCCTCAGGATCTTTACGTTTGTTATTTTGTGAGTGTTCTGCCATATTTGTTTCCATATTAGTTAACCTCTATCGTGCCATTGTCAATCCTTGCTTTACATTTTTTTAGCACTCTGTTGTTCCTTATAATCGTGTCGAGATATTCAAAACTCGTGACAACATTTTGCTTCTCTAAAAAAATATGTAAAAACACCGCTAGGCGGGTCATATATCCAGAAGACAAGATGAAAGATGGAGTACCATAACCATCATGTGGTACACGCACAACAAAAATAGACCACGTGGACGGCTCCCAACTTCCTAACGAGATTCACTAAAAGAATACGTTCACGACCCCACAGGCAGACTACTATCACACTGGGCGACACGCACCCGCAACAGAAACGACTGGATCCTGAGCTGGGGCCCGCTCAAAGGTGACCAGACCTTGACGAAGAAAGGGTCGAACTAAGAACTAAGAAAAAAACTTGTCGGTCTGGTTTTTGCCTCGTCAGCACTCGTTCTCTTAGTCTTTTCAGTGTTTATGAGCAGATGTGGTCCCTCGCTGAATCATATAACCGACATGATCATCCGTCCAACAACCACAGCGCTCTTCAACTCAGTGGTCTCGAGGTAATGTCTCCGCCCCGTATTCTTGAGGTCGCTGGTTCGAATTACGGTTGATACAAAAGAACACTAAACCAAATAACAAGAGACAGCTGGAAAAGCAAAACAGAAAGCCTCAATTTAGATAAAGAAGGGAACAAACTATGGAAGTTAGTCAGAGCCATGAATCACGAAACTCCATCAAATAAACAAATTACCATCAAGCAGGGTGACAACATGCTTACTGGAAAAGAAGCAGCAAACGCCTTTATAGAACATTATGCCAGAGCAAACCCCATTGATGTCCCTACAGACAGGCATACAGGCATTAGTGAAGAACAAAAGAGCCACGACAACATCAATATGGCACCAGAAGTACACATGATGGCAGAAATAACAATAAACGAAATGGAGGAGGCCATGAGAACTTTAAAGAAAAAGAAATCGCCCGGAAAAGATGGGGTAACAAACAAAATGCTGATGCTGTTGGGTCAAACAGCAAAAAGGAAGTTACTATCAGTCCTGAACCAAAGCTGGAAAAGGCGAATTGTACCGCAGGCATGGAAAAACACTGTACTTATACCAGTACCAAAGAAAGAAAAAGATAGAACAGATCCAAATGGATACAGGCCTATCAGTCTTCTGAGCTGTGTAGGAAAACTGATTGAGCGTATGCTAAACACCAGACTGATGTGGCATCTGGAAGAAAAACACATACTAATTCCACAGCAAGCAGGCTTTAGACAGCACAGATCCATTGAGGACCAGATCACTCTCATCGCCCAGGAAATACATAATGCTTACCAGGAGAAAAAACACACAGTAGCGGTTTCGGTGGATTTGGAGAAGGCATTTGTGGAAAGAGGGACTTAAAGTCAAGCTACGAAGAAGTGAAGTTTGTGGGAAAATGTACAGATGGATCAGCCACTACCTCGAAAACAGAACAGCCAGAGTTCAAGTACAAGGGTAGATGAGTAAAAAGGTGACACTTGAGCAGGGAGTACCAAAGGGGGAGTACTGTCACCCACACTTTTCCGGGTGTATATAAACAACATCACAGAGAATATACCAAGAAGAGTCTACAGCTCCATGTTTGCAGACGATCTGGCTATGTGGACCTCTGAATAAAATCTCACCACAGCAAACAATCGGATGCAGCAGGCCCTAACATCGTTGGAGGAGTGGGCGAACTCATGGCTGGTCAAAATAAATGAGGAAAAAACAACATGTACGATATTCTCACTTTCAAATAAACCACAGAACACCAAAATAAGTCTTAACGGCAAATATCTGCGGCCAAACGACAACCCAAACTACCTGAGAGTCACATTTGATCGGCGCATGACATGGAAAAGCCAGATCGAGAGAAACCGAATGAGAGCCAGAGAAAGAATGGCAATCATGAGGAAACTTGCTGGCACAAGCTGGGGAGCAGACGAAAGAATACTAAAGAAACTGTACACTGGAAGAGTGAGACCAGTTCTCGAGTATGGCATTGCGGCATGGACAACAACAGCAACGGCGAACGTTGATAAAATTAGCAAACTTCAAAACCAAGCAATGAGAGTTATAACAGGAGGCATGAAGTCAACGCCAATTGTAGAACTTGAAAAGAATACAAATCTGCAATCCATGAACGACAGAAGAGACTGCAGATCCCAGCAGCAAGCAGAGAAACTAAGAAGACTGGCAGACCACCCAAAGCTTCAGAGACTAAATAGATTTGGAAATGGGAAACTAAAGCGGAGAAACTGTGCAGAAATAGTCAAAGCAAAGATGAGCGAAAACTCTATGAACACATTAACACCAAAGTCCATCCCTACTGCACGCAAACCTGCCTGGAAGCAACAAATCATTCCGGAGGTGGTAGAAAATATACCAGGTATTGGAAACATGATCAGCCAGACTGAACAAGAAAAAGAGACATAACCCTGAGGTACATAACGAAAAACTACCCAAGCAGGGACTGGACCCATGCATGCACCAACGGTTCTGTAACAAACACAACACAGAACGGAGAGGCAGAGATATTCCTGAGTCTGCCAAATGGTAGAAAAATAACACTGTCAGTTGCAACTGGAAAATACTCAAACAATTTCAGAGCGGAGGCAGAGGCACTGAGGGCTGCAGCAGAAGCATTGCTGACAGGCAAAAGAAATGAAAGCCAGACAGTCCTTTTTACAGATGCCATGGCCGTAGTCACAGCACTAAAAAGCCAGACAAATACTGAACTTAATGATTTAAGAGCAGTACTCTGTCACCTATGCCAGCAGTCCGCACCAAAAAAAGAGTAGTGGTACAGTGGGTTCCATCCCACTGTAACATTCAAGACAACGAGGGGGCAGACAGACTGGCAAAAGAAGGTGCAAGATTACCACAACCATATTCATGTGTGACCTACGATGAGTCCAAATGGCTTATTAGAGCCAGATGTATGGCCAAATGGGAAACAGAACATAATGGCTACACAAAAAAATTATGTTTATTACCAGTGGAACAGAGGAGAGCAAGTCGTGGTCTTCAGACTTCGCACAGGCCACAACAGACTGAGGTACCACCTTTTCAATAAACTGAAGAAAGGTGGCACTGACGAATGCACTTGTGGTACCGGGAAAATGACCGCTGAACATCTGCTGCAAAACTGCCCGACATACGAGGATCAGAGAAAGCACATGTGGCCATCACCAGTGGCAACACTAGACAAGCTCAATGGCAGTGTTGACATCCTCAGGATGACAGCTGCTTTCTTCGAATAAATTCAAGTTGACGTCTGACAGCGTACGAAGAAGAAAAATAAGAATCACGGTTGAGACCCTGATTTCTGTTCCTGGGGATCTTCTGTTAAAATGTTCCTTCTGCGTGTGAGATCTGACACCCGTGTTCCACGTCGAGCACGTTAACAATTATTTGCCAGTTGGAAATCGAAAAGAGTAGGTTTAACGGCCGCTGCCCAAACACAATTCAAATCAAAAATATGATTTGCATCTGTCCCCAGTTGGTTTGTTAAGTGTAGCTATGGATGGCGCCTATCTGGCTGCGGGTCTACTTAGCTCTAGCGTTTGAGTCTATTAAGACGCACATCATTTAAACAACCCTCCAATAAACCGGTTGTGTACAGTCCCTGTAGAATATTCTACACCAGTATGAATACCTTAAGTTACGTTGAGTTAGGTTAAGTCTCCCTTGGTCTACCACGCTTCCTTTTGACGCTAGGTCTCCAAATAATCGCTTGCAGCGTGAGTCTAGTATTGTTTCATAATAGTTTATGTAGACATGTTTGTTAATGTTATTATTTTGCTAGCGACACACACAACATTATTTTGTTTATTCTGTCATCACTTACGACACGTTTTAATGATTTAAAAAAAAAATGTGATTTGCATCTGTCCCCAGTTGGTTTGTTAAGTGTAGCTATGGATGGCGCCTATCTGGCTGCGGGTCTACTTAGCTCTAGCGTTTGAGTCTATTAAGACGCACATCGTTTAAACAACCCTCCAATAAACTGGTTGTGTACAGTCCCTGTAGAATATTCTACACCAGTATGAATACCTTAAGTTACGTTGAGTTAGGTTAAGTCTCCCTTGGTCTACCACGCTTCCTTTTGACGCTAGGTCTCCAAATAATAGCTTGCAGCGTGAGTCTAGTATTGTTTCATAATAGTTTCTGTAGACATGTTTGTTAATGTTATTATTTTGCTAGCGACACACACAACATTATTTTGTTTATTCTGTCATCACTTACGACACGTTTTAATGATTTAAAAAAAAAAATTGTATTGTCATATTAATTTCTTGCCATAATATTATTAACGTAAATATAATGAACGCCTATCTATTTTATGTGTATGTATTTTCTACTTTCACAGAAATATTACGATGTTTTCAATTCCTTATTTTTACATTAAACCGTTAGTAAACTAACGCGCGGCTGGTGTCATTTAGAACAGGGGCCTGTATACACCACCTGCTCAGGAGTAGACAAGTCTTTTCAAACAAAGACAGAGAACTGTCATGTTTTCTTGCGTCTTACTTTACTTGAAAGACGCTTCGGCGAGTCACCTACCGCTGGGTCAGCATAGACGGAATTTACAGTTTGATGAATAAAGGTCGGTTGTACTAAAAATAATTTACTGCAAATATAATTCCATGGGTTCCGATTGTACGTAACGGGACATTCCATTTCAACTTAAGGGGAGGACAAGTTCATGTAATTTTATTTTAAATAAATAAGTAAAGACTTAGACACAGATTTACGTGTAGAAACGTTGGTTGTATTCAATGTTGCGAAGTGTTTGGGTTATGGTTAGGGTTATGGTTAGGGTTTGGGTTAGGATTAGGTTTAGGGGTATGGTGATGGTTAGGTTTAGGATTAGAGTTAGGGTTATGGTTAGGTTTAGGATTAGGGTTATGATTAGGTTTAGGATTAGGGTTAGAATTAGGGTATATTTGAGTTTAGAATTCGGGACTTAATACATGTCCGAGTTTAGTCCAAGCCTCGTATTTCGAAGACTGTCTTGTAAACTGTTATAATTATGAGCTACAAACAAATTCCCACGTTTATTATTTATTGTAGCTTAAACGTCATTTGCGTGCTTAATATATGTAAATACAGCATCTATAAACGCTAAGATTAAGTATAGTATTCGATGAATATGTTTCTAAACACTGTGGTATTCTAAACAACGGTGTAAGTAAAGTAAAGCAGTTTTACAGTTTCGAACGTTTTCTTCACTAGACTTACTCATGTTCAGAATGCCGTTTAACGCAAAAAGCGTACACGCTTTGTTGCACTTTTGTTCTGCAATTCAGTAATAGTATTAATGTAATATACTGTGTTTCATATTTCCACCACTCAAAATGTTGTTTCAATAATAAGCTATTAAGCAGTTGCTGTTGAATGCCCACTATGAGTAAGTTTAATCTAGTGTGCCCCCTGAAAAGGGATTTAAGTGGATGATTGGAGCGCTGTCCTAACATCCTGAGAGTGCTGATGAAGGATGAGCTGTGCCATCCAGGCCGTTGTGTTATGCTTGGCTGCATCTGTATATCGCTTACTACTACGGGGATCCCTCACGTCGTAAGATAGATTGCCATGAAACATCATGTTGCCAGTAAAAATTGTCTGAAAATGAGATGTCAGTATGTCTACCTGACGATTACTAACATTGTCTGATCAGTATCTTTTGCCTAACCAGATGATAGTCTTATCTCCCCAAGTAGTTGAACACACTTCAACTGCATCTGTAAGAAAGATATGCATTTATAGTTGGGCAGACTGACACATATCATAAGTAGGAGTTGAACTTTCGCTTTAAATAAATACAAATCACTTCTCTACTCAGACGGAAGCCTTTTTACTGTACATTTGGAGATCTGCATTGCTTAAGCTTCTTTGTGTTTTCCTCACGATTTGTAAACCAGCTTTCCTGTGAATTCTACTAAATTACATTTGCTTAGGTTTTCGTATTAATCATGGTAAAGTAAATGTCAACAGAAGTCACAATAAAGCTGTGAAACCATATACTAACGAAGAATAGTGCTGTTGTTATAGCAACAGATTCAGAAACACCACGACACTCGTCCTTCGGCTCAATGTAGAAATATAAATTTAATTTCTTTTAGAAACATTTCTAATCTTTTCAAGGAAACCAACAGCCTTTAAACTAGAAAACTATAAAACATAAAATCTCTTTAGCAGATCCACTTATTTGACCTGTCCCCGTGCGGCAGGCGACGATGTGTTGTGGTGTCATCTTCCTGCTTGACCCGTCTGATTGTCCGTTATTATATTCTAGTAATGCTTTTGTAGTTTTTTATTCCAAATACGCCAATCCATCATTTTCCTCATCTTTGTTGTGCTCTAAAGATCTGCTGAATGGTTTCATAGTTTCACGCGGTGGGCAGAATTTAAGCCACTTCTTTTGAACATCTTGAAAATTCACTGTCCGAATGCTAGGCTATTCCCACATTGTTATTAGTTAGTTATTATATTATTATTTCAGGATAACACAGGATGACTTTCATTGTTACCGTGTTGATCTCATGTAACAAAGCCAAATGTGCATCATCAATTCTAGATATATTAAGCTTAATGTTTTTGCAAGATGACAAAACAACTTGTACGATGGGTAAAACATTTAAATGGGGTTACGTTTATAAAACAGTTTTTGAAATATGAATTCAATAACACATTGGTGAGACTTAAATTGGAGTACTCTGTTAAGGTGTGGAGTCGTTGTCATAGAGTGGATATAAACATACCAAAGAGGATACAAATAAGAGCTTCAAAACGTATCATGGAGTGTTTAAATTATCAGGTCAGATCAGATTAGGTCATCCCGTAACCGGTGAGGTCGTTAGGGCACACATGAAGACATCCTCACAACACCACGGCACCCTTCTCTGTCAGCGGCCGCTGCCTGTGTCTCATTTGGTCGAAGATTCGTCCATTCTTGTATCTGACCTCCCACCTCTATATGGGACGGTCTCTTCTTCGTCTGCCTTGCCCTTTTCAGTGGAGGAACGTATTTGCAAGACTATTTGATCTCGATATGTGACCGTACCAAGCGAGTTTCCGTTTTTTGACAGTTGCCAAAAGGTCTTCAAAAGCCACTATTGCTGTTGTAATTCGATCTCTTATTTCCTTATTTGTAACTCGATCTTTGTATGTGACGTTTAAAAGTCTTCGGAAACATCTCATCTCCAAGGCCTGTATCCTTCGCTGAAGCTCAGCTGTAACTGTCCATGTCTAACAAGCAATGAGGAATATTGACAGGACCAGTGTACGAATTAATCTGATTTTCGTGCATAGTGCTGACCGTTTATCTTTCCAGATTGTGTTAAGCCGTGCAATCGCGCTATTGTCTCTGCTATTCTGGCCAACACCTCACATTTTGATCCTTCATCACTGACAATCGACCCTAGATATTTATAACGGTCAACCACTTCGAGTTCCTGACCATTAGCTTTTATCCTGCTGCTGAAGCCCTCAGGGTTGTTGGTCATTAATTGTGTCGTTCCAGAGCTTATCTCCATACCATTTTCAAGAGCTGTTTCAACGAGCCTTCTGACCCATTTCTTGAGTTCTGCTTCTGAACCCGCCAATAGAATTATAGCTATGAGTAAATACACAGAAAAAACTGGTCTACAGTGTCAAGAAAAGAGAAGAGTTCGAGGTAACTTAATACAAGTCCATAAGATAATCAAGGAAAAGGCTACATTAGACTATACCGCGTTTTTCAAAGTTAAATAGGCTACAAGAACAAGAGGGTACATCTACAACCGGCTACAAGAACAAGAGGGAACAGCTACAACCGGCTACAAGAACAAGAGGGAACAGCTACAACCGGCTACAAGAACAAGAGGGAACAGTTTACAATTGTTTAAAGACAGGTCGAGATTATATACTAGGATATGTTTTTTAATCATAGTGGTGAATGCTTGACTGAATTCCCACATGATCTCGTGGAGGCAGGGTCAGTTAATGCATTCACAATAAATTGAATGCTCACAGTTAATTTAGTATTGCTGGTGTGGAATAAACTGGTTGTATACATACTCTGTAGAACCTTCTACACCGGTTTAATGAAGCTAATTTAGTTTAGTCAATAGCTTACATGATGTTTGTGATAGGATGCAAATGCGCAGAGCCAACTTGAGCAAGAAGAAGGCAGGTCGTGTTTATTCCTTCCCCAATCAAACATACATTTAGACCCTTTAAAGTATTAGCATTCTAAAGGGGGCAGGAGTGATAGGACAAGTTGAATCATGACTCCCGAGTGTTATCCTTCTGTTGATTGTGCATCAGAACAACCGCTTCCACCGGCCACGCTCCGATATGTCTGCGCCAAGATTCGCAGAACAACGATATTCATAACGGAGGGCATTACAAATCCCTGGCTCAAGGTAGCTATATTATCTAGGGATTTTGGTGCGGCACCTAACATTTCAGGATCAGTGTCGTATTTTCTAGCACAACTTTTTGCCATAGGGTATACCCCTCTTCCCCTAAACCTAATATCAGTTTCAAGGGAAACAACATCGAATATTGGTCAAACTAATTTACTTTCCTTCCATCGACCGTCAAGTTATGATTGCAGGAGTAATATAACTAAGAGGCTGTTCCTGTCATTCGGTGAACCAACTTTACAAGATGAATCGATATTTTGCGTAATTTTGACATTTCCACCATCTATTTCAAAACTTTCTAGTGCAGCACATTTATCCTATTATTGTCACGATATGGCAATTGTTGTTGGACGTATTCGGTCATGGAAAGATGCTGAATGACTGTTAGCAAAATCCTTTGTGCCATTTGAGATACCATTTTCTCAGGCCGTGCATTGTTTAATCTGTGTGTGATTTTATTTGGGAAAGTGTACATAATGTGTTTTGTTTGTATTTTTTGGGGGGAGGGGGGTTATGTTAATAGTTTAAACGAATAATGAATTACTGTTTTTTAATGTGTTATGTTAAATGAATTTCAACTCAATGGTTTAGTGGGTTACATTGCCATTGCAATGTCTCAGAGTATTCGAATCCAAGTTGCAATATTACGAGGAAGAAATCAATTCTAAGACATACTGTGAAATAGAAGTAATCGGTGGAAGACAAGAATCCAGGACGTTAGGTGCGAATTGTGTAGACCACAAAAGAAGGAACCAACAATGAAGTGTGGGTTTCGTTGGTTCAACTCCAACACTCTCGTACGTCTTGCTGGTGACTATCCTCGCACAATTTACCGGAGCTGATCTGAGGTCCCAATCATAAGATCGTGAGAGAGGTTGCCCGCACATAAGCTACTCCGTCTCATAGCAAAACAACATGACTGCAGGAATGTTGTCCCGACAAAAGATGTGGTACAGAACAACCACAATACATTAACAAGGCCATTAAAGGCATAACACAAAAAGTTGATTCCCGGAAATAGGTATTATTTTGAAAATAAACTTAAATTTGCCAATTAAAAATGTTAAGATCAATTCACACACATTCTCTGCCATGTCCAACAACCCTAAGAGGAACTATTCATGTTAAGATGGACCTGGTTCTTATATATTGTTCATAGAATCTAGTTACTAAGATGATTTTTTCACAGTATGTACTACAGTGTATGAATATAATGTATATATTGAGAGTGAGAGAGAGACAATATACATATATATATATATATATATATATATATATATATATATATATATATATATATATATATATGTATATATATATGGAGAGAGAGAGTGAGAGAGAGGCGGGGCCGGAGCCATTATGACAGATATATGCTTGTCATGAATTGAATATAACTAAATGCGCAGCAAGGTGTAATATTACAGGCGTGTCAAAATGTCAAGAGGCTTAAATATTGACGTCACGGAAATGATAGCTATTAAGAAAATGTTGTGTGTGAAATAATATATATTTTTTTGTATCAACGAACACAAAAAATGTCTGCAAATATAACTGAAAGATATTTTAGCAGCTGCATTGTTAATTTAACTCTAAGGACACTGTGATCGTAATAATTTGATGTCTCAATTTTGTGCCTGTAGAAAGTTGCAAGAGCAGCTGTGAAGATTGAGTCACGCTATTAATTCAGCAACACGTGCACGATTTGGAAAGAAATCAGTAATCAGTACATATTATCTACACGTATGTTCTGTGTCACTGCAGACTGAAAGTTTTTTTCCTGCAACCTCTTCGTGAAAATAAAGTGATTACATTAACTATAACGGCAAGTGTGCACATACATGTGTTTATATCACGTACTTGAGAGACTGAATATAAGAGTGGTAGAGCGCTTGCTGCTTTCAACGAAGGAAGCTGGTCTGAAACCCAATATAAATACACACATGTAGTTGATTACCTGGCTTACTGTTAGTAAAGGAAAGGAAAGGCAATGCTGCGATGATAATCTCTCTTGATGAAACAGATTCCTTTACCTCTCTTTTTAAAAATAGTAGGGGTGTGGTGAGTGGGTCCAATGCAGTGGTGGGGTTATATTTCAAATGGAGCATTTAACAACTGGAAGTCGAAGTAAAGATTAGAACAGTGTACACATTGTCAAGATTAGGTAGTCTGATAGCAGACTTTACCTGTCCAGGATGACGTAATAAACACACGATTTAAGTAAGCCTGAGATTTCTATCAGGTGTGATAGCCTTTTCTTACTGCGTTTCCTTCTCAAACAGATGAGGGAAAAGACATCAAGAAGAGAAAATGGAAGGTCAAGATTGTTTTTACAAACATAATACAAATATTGGCATTCACACAAACAACTAGAGCATTACCAGGGCAGAAACAATAACATTGACGTGACAAGCATGTCGTTCGAGACAACTAATGAGGGTTGAGCATGGTGCTGGCTAACTCATCATCACTGTCATCATAATTATATTGTTGATCAGTCCTAAGTGGTTCTAATGTTGTATGATCACGTTTTTCCATGTCTTCTTCTTTCTTCGGCGTTGGTCCCGAGAAGGACGTTGAGACACTATGTCGTAGATTATCACGGATCCACGATATTTGTGTTTTGGCCTGACGCATCCCATTTCAACTGGCTGTTTAAAGTACCTTGTTTCCCTTCCACTGCAATCTCTATCCGTTGGCCAGACTACACTAGTGCAACCTGTTTTCAGGGCGAACACTTGGAGGCAGAATATGGTCTTAGTCAGCTATGATTGGAAAACACATTTCAAATGCTTCCAAATTGGTTTCATTTCTCTTTTCAGTCCGTGTTTCAGTCTCATACAGTAACAATTTGTATTACAAGAGTAGTGATTGTTCTTTTTTGAGTGTTTGTTCTTCTATATAGGTCTGTTCTGCCAATACAACCTTTGTCTTAAAGTCCACATCTGAAGACGGATGTGTCAGACCGAAAGGTGCAAAATATCAGTCAAGCGGTAAACTAGGAACACAGCCCATTCCGGTTTCTACTTGCAAAACCCTGTTGAGGGTTTGATAGCGGGATATTGAGAATGATCGCAGAAGAAGAGGGAGAAGAAGAAGTCTTAATCCATCTAATTGCGGATATCGCTTATGTTTGTCTCAAACATGTAAACTGTTGAACTTGTCTACCTCATTGTATAGGCATTTTAAACAAAGCATATTTAACTCAACCATACAAGACCGGGAATTGCCATCTACAAACGGGCTAATAACGCGAAGCAGAGATTGCCGCGCGGAATCTGAAAAGCTGTAAAGGAAAAGGTAAGAAAGAATAAAAGAAAGCACTGACCTAGACCCTCGTGATAACTCTATGCGAAACTATTTTACAATTTACTGAATCAAATTGTGAACATACTAATCATATCGTGTGTCCTTGTGTTGTTCGTTACAAAATCGTTGGACACATTCTAGCTCAATTTTCACAAAGCACTGCTGTACTTTTAACAGCCATTTTTTGTAAGCAGTAACGTATTTCTGACGATCTGAATATTTCATGTTTAAAAGAATTTACAGGAAACGATTTTTTTTAATAGTGCCGTTTTTGTTATTTAATTAATGTGCATATGCACACACAAATGTTAATCGAACCTTAGATTTTACTCTAATTATACACTAAATGGTGGCGACGTTTTCGAAAAGGGTATCCATAATATATATATTCCTACCTAGTTTGATTGAATTATTTGTAAATTTATGTCATGTTTTTTCCAGCGTGAAAGAGATAGACTAGCTATGTCTTTCACATGTTGTGTTCTCTTCTTAGGATCTTGTAAGTCGCGATATAAACGTCACTTTTAGCTTTTCTGTAGAAATAACTGTTCAATAGTACAAGCACCTTCTGCATTGTCATGCATCTGCACTTCAAATTCCTTTTTAAATTGACAAAAAAGTAGCTCGTTCGACCTTTCCTAACGGAAAACAAAAGACCTGTAGATAAGCAACATACCTGAGAACAACGGCTCGCATATATTATTTTTCACGACATTCCTGTTTCCTCACTGCAAATATATTAGCTTTTAGAAGCGACAGTACACATTTAACGGAATTCAGGAAATCTATAACTGTAACACATGTATAGATATATCAAACTCCGATCAGTGTTATTTGACTAATCCCAAATAAGTAATAACTTACAGGAGAACAGTTTTAACGGCCAATCAATATTTTCTCAAGACCCTGACTATTAATTATACCCCAAAAAATGGTACTACATTGTGTAAAGGGGATTATTTAATATGAATTGCCAAAGTTGTTCAGCAATTTTGGAATGGACTATATAAACATTAACAGTGTCTCAGTTGGGCAGGGGAAATGAACCAATTAAAATGTCAATTATTTAGAAGAATGAAAATAATTCTCGTCGAAAGGTAAGTAGCCCGCCGAAGCGACAAGTTGCATGTCGCGTTAACGGACCATTAGCACGTACGATGAGTGACTGAGTCTCTTGTTGCATCCAACGAGGATCATCTCTTTTCTTTTTCACCAAACCAGGTGGTGCGTGGATCCGCGGGGACCGGGCAATGGTGGATAGGATAGTCTGCCATTATTAATATCCATGGATACTTTTATAACTGGTGGGTAATCGACGTGGCCGTCGTTGCGAAGACGGAAAATAAATGGGTACCTGACCTACGGATAGAGAGAGACAGGCAGCGAGGAAGGGAACTGGTCACCCGACTTCACACAATAATATGTGGTTTAGTTCAATAAAGTTGTTAATACTTCATTCACGACGGAAATGCCTTATATAAGACTTTAGAAAGAAACAACAATCTGCATTGACTGTGGTAGTCGAAATGTTCACATATTCATTGCCTATAGAAAGGTCTGCGGCATGCAAACCATTCATTCCAGCAAACCATTAAGTGAAGTCTTATCAGTGCAACAATCTCTACTGATTCATCTAACGGAAGAAGCGTCTGAAAATAAAGCCTAATGATCCATCTGCACATCGTTGAGTTACGTGAGCCGTTCTCCCTCTTACTCAACTCACTCTTCTTCACTATCACCTCCTCAGCTCAGAAAAGGTGTCTCCCTCTAAATGCAAATAAGGCTCTCCTACGATCTTCTCTCAAATCACACATATCTTGCATACTCTTCCATCTTCCGAAGTCGAAAAATTCTTTCACTTTCATCTCATCACATATAAAAAAAGTGTATATCCCTGATTCATCTACAAAATGGTGTCGTTCTATCTACTTAACTTCCTCTACCAAATGAGCATAACTCACTCTCTCTCTCTACTAAACTTCCTCTACCAAATGAGCATAACTCACTCTCTCTCTCTACTTAACTTCTTCTACCAAATGAGCATAACTCACTCTCTCTCTCTACTTAACTTCCTCTACCAAATGAGCATAACTCACTCTCTCTCTCTACTTAACTTCCTCTACCAAATGAGCATAACTCACTCTCTCTCTCTACTTAACTTCCTCTACCAAATGAGCATAACTCACTCTCTCTCTCTACTTAACTTCCTCTACCAAATGAGCATAACTCACTCTCTCTCTCTACTTAACTTCCTCTACCAAATGAGCATAACTCACTCTCTCTCTCTACTTAACTTCCTCTACTAAATGAGAATAACTCACTCCATATACTTTACTCGCTCTATCAAATTAGAATAAATCACACTGTCTACTCCCTGTACCAAATTACAATAACTCCCTGTCTCTATTCCTTCAACCAAATTAGAACAATGTTAATCTCTCTACTCCCTCTACCAAATGAGAATAATTCACTCACTTTACTCCTTCTACCAAATTAGAGTCACTCTCTCTACCCCATGTAACAAATGGCAATAAGTCAGTCGCTCTGCCCCCTCTACCAAATGAGAATAAGTCAGCGCCTCTTTTCCCTCTACCAAATCCCAAGATGTCTCTCTTCATCCCTGCTCCCTCGAATCCGAATTCGTTTCTCTCCTTCCTATTACTACAAACCCGAAATCGTCTCTCATCTTCCTCCCCTTTGTTACTGTTTAATGTCCACCATGAGTAAGTTTACTCTTATGTGCGCTCTGAAAAGGACGTTAAATGGCAGGTTGTAGTAGGTCTCCTCACATTCCGGGCATGCTGAGGAAGGTGGATTGCGTTCCTATAGACAGTTTTGCTATGGATTATTTCATCTGCGTGATGCTCAATACTACAGGGATCTCATCGATCCACATCTCGTCAGCCAATCTGCCTTGAAAAGTGCCTGTTTCCAGAGAATGCTACATGGAAGAGAGACTGTGGTCCTGGTCTGTGTATTGTGCCTGACCCTGATACAATGTCCTGGTCAGCATGTTGTGTCTGACTGGACTAGCATCTCAGTTCACCCTGATCAGTATGTTGTGCCTGACTGGACAAGCATCTCAGTTCCCCCTGATCAGTATGTTGTTTCTGACATGACTAGCATCTCAGTTCCCCCTGGTCAGTATGTTGTTTCAGACTGGGCTAGCATCTCAGTTCCACCTGGCCAGTATGTTGTGTCTTACTGGACTGGAGTCTCAGTTTCCCCAACCTTTTCTTTAATCTGCGTAGATTCTACCAATACCAAAAACATCCGTTAAAAAAAACACACATCTTTGAGTTACAACGACTTTGAGGGGGGAACAGATAATAACAACTGTAACCTGCCTCTATAAGAAAAAGGACTTAACATAGGCATGTCTACCAACTCCCATTAGGGATAAGCCGTACGAGAAAGGAAATAAGACTCCTACAGGAAATGGAAGAAGTCATCAAGTTATTCAAGTCGAATCAGACTACCTTTTGTGCTCGTGTGTATCAATGTTCTGTCCGCGACTAACAGCACGTCTGAACCGCTGGTGATTCACTTCTTTGTCTCTTAGCTCGGACTCAGTAAGTGCACTTTGTGCTGGGTAATATTTCTACGTACGACGTTTTCTCTAAGACTGATCCGTTGTTTTCGCTGGTGAAGTTAATAGGGTTGTTAGTCTACGTATCTCCGTCTTACCTGCCTCCATGTCTTGCTTGTCTCTCTTTCTTACTTGTGTCCCGGTACTACTTGTCTCCCTTTCTTACTTGTCTCAACGTCTTAATTGTCTCCCTTACTTACTGGCTGCCATGTATTACTTGTCTCTCTTTATTATTTGTCTCACTGTCTCTCTTGTCTCGCTTTCTTACTGGTTTTCCTTTCTTACTTGTCTCCCTTTTTAGTTGTCTCCCTTACTTAATTGTCTCAATGCCTTACTTGTCTCCATTTCTTACTTGTCTCCGTTCTCACTTGTCTTCCTTTCATACTTTTCTCTCTTTCATACGTGTCTCCCTGTCTTACTTGTCTCCCTCTCTTAATTGTCTCCCTTTCTTAATTGTCTCTCTTTCTTACGTGTCTCCCTCTCTTACTTGTCTCCCTTCCTTACGTGTCTCCCTGTCTTACTTGTCTCCCTTCCTTAAATGCCTCCCTGTCTTACGTGTCTCCCTCTATTAATTCTCCCCTATTATTAAGTGTCTCTCTTTCTTACATGTCTTCTTCTCTTACTTGTCTCCAATTCCTACTCGGTGTCTCTGTCTTACTTGGTCTTTTCTTATTATAAGTTCAGGTCGTGCATAACCGTTATACTCTACCACTCTGTTATTGTCCCTAAGAACAAACTGTTTCTATCTCAAATTATGTATCTCTGTCACACTCTGTCTATGTTGTTTAGTATGTATATATTGCATGCTATGCCTGTGTTATGTTATGATATACTGTCTGATATACTCTCCCCGTTATATTATGAATATATGTTACACTATAAAGTAATTTTCAGTTTCTCTGTTGTAATTGTGTCTTTAAGTAATACTCTGCCTCTCTGTTATACTTTGTCTTCATGTTGATCAGTCTCTCTGTTATACTCGTGTCTCTAAGTTGCACGTTGTCTCTCTGTTATACTCGTGTCTCTAAGTCGCACGTTGTCTCTCTGTTATACTCGTGTCTCTAAGTCGCACGTTGTCTCTCTGTTATACTCGTGTCTCTAAGTCGCATGTTGTCTCTCTGTTATACTCGTGTCTCTAAGTCGCACGTTGTCTCTCTGTTATACTCGTGTCTCTAAGTCGCACGTTGTCTCTCTGTTATACTCGTGTCTCTAAGTCGCATGTTGTCTCTCTGTTATACTCGTGTCTCTAAGTTGCACGTTGTCTCTCTGTTTCACTACTTTGTTCTGTTATTTCGTCGTTCTTCTTTACTCTATCTCTCAATTATATTCAGCCCCTCTATTACTCGTTATCTAAGTTAAGCTCTGTATATCTCTTTTACTTTTTCTTTCTGTTACTCTCTCGTTCTTTTACACGGTATCCCTATGTTATACTCTAAAAATGATACTCTAACTCTCTGTTATACTATGTATTTCAGTTACTCATTCTCTGTGTTATACTCTCGAAATTAGTTATTTCTCAAGGGGTATACTCTCGCTATTAACTCTGACTTTATTACACTCTGTCTCTTTTTCAAAACTTCCTTTGAAACAGCTATTCAGCTGTACCACTCCAGAATGTGTTACCTTCTTACGCCCATCCTATACACAAAACCGTATCTGCGTATAAAATCCATGTGTGTGTGTTTGTGTTATTACTGATACGTGTGTCAGCGTTCACGAATGTACGTATGAGTTACAGCGTGCACACCGAGAAACACTGCATGGCCATCTTCAATATATGTCGTCTTTATGACTTTTCCCATTTCTCTGCAATGATCTATGTAGACATTCTGTGTCAACTTGAGAGTGAACCACACTTAAAAATCCCATCTATTTTTAATGTGTAGAAAATGAAGAGATAGAAAGAAATCGCGACAGAGAAAGAGAGAGTGTGAGAAAAAAGCAACACATGAGAAATAGAAAGGTAATTTCTATATGAATATGTTATATATATATATATATATATATATATATATATATATATATATATATATATCCGGACCTAACTGCACTAAGTGAACATACGCACGATGCGCATGGTGACGTCACTTCTGATATAATAAGCACATACCAACCGTCAAGTTTGCAAAAATGTCATTAGCATCCGACTGATAGTTACCTCGGCAGACCATTGAAAGCATAGACGGTGTGATACGGTATACGTCCAGAGTTGATCAGCTAGCGGTGATTCGATTTCTAACAACGGAAGGATGTCGACCAGTTCACATTCATCGCAGAATGCAGCGCTGTCGCCAACGTAAGCACTGGCGACGGTCTACCAGACTTACTGCATCAATTTTGGCGATGTGATCATCTGACGCAACAATAAACGCTTGACCTGGTCTCGGAAGATCTTTCGTTAACTCACGTCCTTCTTTAAACATCGTTGTCCAGTTCTTCACTGTTGCCTTCGACACACTTTTGTCACCATACACTGCCTGCATTCTGCGACGAATGTCATCTTCAGCCGTTACATATATATATATATATATATATATATATATATATATATATATATATATATATATATATATATATATATATATATATATTTATATTTAAAAAACAAATTTAAAAAATAGATGTCCATCACAAGTGCTGAAGACCACTCTATTTATTCAGCCGTGTGGACAGTCGTATCTCTTGCTGTGTCCGCTGAAATGGGTGACTTGCGCGGTGATTTGGATTAAAGTGAGGAAGAAACTGCGCCTTTTGTCAACTTGACTCACAGAGCCTAAGCTACCTTTTGCCAGTGGCAAGACATTCATCGAGACGACTGGAGATAGCATAGGATGCAGATTTTGCCTCAGGGTTACCACCGAAGCCTTTCCGTAAACTTGTAACCCGCAGGGTAGAAAGGTGGGAAGGCATCTAACGCAGTTTGTCGTGCCTTTTCGATAACCACAAGAGGTCGTATGGACAACACTCAGCGTGTGAGTGACTCTGGCATATCTCCCCAGCTGTATTCAGCTCATCATAGTAGCATCTAAAATTCCCACACGCCGAATTCGTGACGGTGAACCGGCAGAACTAACCCGTGAAATACGACACAGGTATAAGCGTAGTGCCATTCAGCCGGCGTCATGACCAGGATAAACGGATGGATGAAATCACAAAAAAAGAACGAAATAACAAGTCCAGACGGAAAACAACTCCACGTTTCCGTGAACACAAGTGTAAGTCGTCGACTAGTGTGAATTCCAGGCAAATCCGTGGTCTGGCTGCATCCATAATGTTCCAAAACGGTAGAGAAATGTAGACTCGCATCTGGGCTCTGAGAAGTGGACACATATCAGTATTTCATTTTTTGTTCCAGACACACACACACACACACACACACTTCTCGCTAAAATACAAAAGTGGGTGTCGCTCAATGTCCACGATACCTTATTTGAAATAGGAATGTATATGATTTGAACTAAGCCTACAAAACAGATCCAAATGGATACAGGCCCATAAGCCTAATGAGCTGTGTCGGCAAGATGATGGAACGGATGATAAACACCAGACTGATGTGGCATCTGGAAGAAAAACGAATACTAATTCCACAGCAAGCCGGCTTTAGACAGCACAGATCCACTGAGGACCAGGTCATCCTCATAGCCCAGGAGATAGAAGATGCCTACCAGGAACAGAAACACACAGTAGCTGTTTGGGTGGATCTGGAAAAGGCATTTGACAAAGTCTGGAAAGATGGACTTAGAGTCAAGCTAAGAAGAAGTGATGTTTATGGGAAAATGTACAAGTGGATCAACCACTACCTCAAACAAAGAACGGCCAGAGTCCAAGTACAAGGGCAGATGAGCAAAAAGGGGTCACTCGAGCAGGGAGTACCCCAAGGGGGAGTACTGTCACCCACACTCTTCCTGGTATATATAAACGATATTACAGAGAATATACCAAGAAGAGTCCATAGCTCAATGTTTGCAGACGATCTGGCTATGTGGACCTCTGAAATGAATCTCACTATAGCAAGAAATCGGATGCAGACGGCCCTATCATCGCTGGAAGAGTGGGCGAACTCATGGCTGGTCAAAATAAACGAGGAGAAAACCACATGCACAATATTCTCGCTTTCATTAAAACCCCAAAGTAACAAATTAAGTATAAATGGCAAATTCCTGCAGCCAAACGACAACACAACCTATCTGGGAGTCACATTTGATCAGCGCATGACATGGAAAAGTCAGATTGAGAGAAACCGAATGAAAGCCAGAGAAAGAATGGCAATCATGAGGAAACTTGCTGGCACAAGCTGGGGAGCAGACGAAGGCATACTAAAGAAACTGTACACTGGAAGAGTGAGACCAGTTCTCGAGTATGGCATTGCGGCATGGACAACAGCAGCGAAGGCGAACTTCGATAAAGTTAACAAACTTCAAAACCAAGCCATGAGAATTATAACAGGTGGCATGAAGTCAGCGCCAATTGTAGAACTTTAAAAGATTACAAAACTGAAATCCATGACCGATAGAAGAGACTGCAGAGCCCAGCTGCAGTCAGAGAAGCTCCGAAGACTGACCGACCATCCAATGCACCAGAGACTAAACAATTTGGGAAATGGGAAACTAAAGCGGAGAAACTTTGCAGAAATAGCCAAAGCAAAGATGCACGAAGATCCCATAAACGTACTAACAACACCAAAACCCATCACTACTGTACGAAAACCTACCTGGAGGCAGAATATATTTCCAGCGGTGGTAGAAAATATACCAGGTATTGCAAACAAAAACTGCCAGACTGAAAAAGAAAGGAGAGATACTACCCTAAGCTTCATAACGAAAAGCTACCGAAGCATGGACTGGACCCATGCATACACCGACGGTTCTGTAACAAACACAACACAGAACGGAAGGGCAGGAGCATTCATGAACCTACCAAATGGCAGAAAAATAACACTGTCATTCGCTACTGGTAAGTACACACGCAATTTCAGAGCGGAGGTAGAGGCACTGAGGGCGGCCGTGGAAGAAATGGTGACACACAGTGAAAATGAAAGCCATATAGTCCTGCTTAC
This sequence comes from Ariolimax columbianus, assembly GCA_036924085.1. Lineage (NCBI taxonomy): Eukaryota > Metazoa > Mollusca > Gastropoda > Stylommatophora > Arionidae > Ariolimax > Ariolimax columbianus. The sequence continues at coordinate 53,268,159 of JAVGWX010000011.1, forward strand.
AGATGCTCTCGCCGTAGTCACAGCGCTAAAAAGCCAGAAAAACACTGAGCTTAATGACTTAAGAGCAGCATTTTGCAAACTGTGCCAGCAGTCCACACCAAAAAGGGTAGTGGTACAGTGGGTCCCATCACACTGCAACATCCAAGGCAACGAGGAGGCAGACAGACTGGCAAAAGAAGGTGCAAGACTACCACAAACAGATACCAGTATGACGTACGAAGAGTCAAAACGGCTTATCAAAGCCAGATACATGACCAAATGGGAAACCGAACATACTGGTTACACCAAAAACGATGCCTATTACCAGTTGAACCGAAGAGAGCAGGTCGTTGTCTTCAGACTTCGCACTGGCCACAATAGACTGAGGTACCACCTATTCAACAAATTGAAGATAGGGTGTACCGACTAATGCCCGTGCGGTACTGGTAAAATGACCGCTGAACATCTGCTGCAGAACTGCCCGACATACGAGGATCAGAGAGAGCAGATGTGGCCATCACCAGTGGAACTGCAAGACAAGCTCTATGGCAGTGGCGACAGCCTCAGGATGACCGCCGCTTTTTTCGAAAAAAATAATGGTTACTGTCTGACTGCGTACGCAGAAGAAGAAGAAGAAGAACTAAGCCTGAAGGAAACTTCATTCTACGCTTTTGCAAATTGATAAAGAGTAATGGGACAACATACCTACTTTTTGGAATCATGGAATATTTGTATTCAAACTGGCATGTTGCCAGGTAATCGAAGGCTTTCCGTAGTAGGTATTTTAAACTTCCTATGGCGAACTAAACCTGGAGGAAAGTGCAAAAAATGTAGGTAGATTTGTAACCATAAATGATTTCCAATCAGGGACATACTAATGTTGACTTATAGCTACCACGCGAAGTTTAACTTGCTTGACAGTCAACCCGAGTATATACTCACTACCCCTCTAGGGATTTTTTAAAAAGAAGATCCTCGTGAAAAAAATCCCAGTCTAATTCGTGATTCGAATCCGGCACCAGAGTTTGACACCTTACCTCGAGACTACTGAGTCCACTGTAGTGCTAAATATCAAAGACACTGTAACAGGCACCGTAATGTATTTCAGTTAAGGTAATAAACATATTTGCATTTCAGCTAATGTACGTTATCTTTACGCTGCAGTAGTTCAGTAACAATGTTTATTATGACTATAAAGATATATGCTCTGTACTATAAATTATACATCTGCCGTTGAAATCACCGTGTACTGTATACAAGAGACATGCGACACACGTGTAAGAAGATGTTACTTTCGTCAAATCGCGTCAGCTCCGTTCCGTTTTCCAAACGATATGTCTGAACTGCTTTATATCTTGAATGGACCACAAATATATATATATATATAACTGATGAACAGCACAAATGCTGTTCCATGATCATCAACGCCATTATGATAGGACACTTAATCATGATAACCACGTGTGCGAGAATCCATGAAACAACTTCTTGCATTACAACCATCTCACCATGTTTTGTACTCATTGTACCATGTCTGTTCATATACGTTCCATTTTATCCAGTAACCTGCCGCCTATTTTTGGAAATCAATAACTTCCTTAACAATAAATTGCTGATCTCCCGAACCCCCACAAACAGAAAATACCACTCTTCGCTTTCCACCTAAAAAACCCACACGAGTGCTGCTTGCCACCACAAAGTTGTAGGTTTAATTTCATTAAAACTCACAGGGAGTCGCAGAGCTAAGCAGAACTCGTTTTTTTTCTCACAGAAATAATATGATTGGCGTACTGTTTGTCATGCACAATTTGTTAAACAGTAAAAGGCTCAAACAATAATTACATATGTAGGACGCAAGAGTTGTACTCGAATTGGAAAAAAATAAGCTCACTGCAATGTTCGTAACAGCAGAGATGAAACACCTGCAAACAATATTGGGTGTAACGAGGAGAGACTTATTCAGAATCGATTACAGGAGGCTGGATTTTAACAACACCAGTATTTTACAACATCAAAGTACATCACCTAAAATGGTTTGGCCACGTAAAAAATCTACCACCACACAGCACCTCGTAAAACCCAATGTTATTTAGATACAATGAATGCCCGTGCGGTACCGGTAAAATGACCGCTGAACATCTGCTGCAGAACTGCCCGACATACGAGGATCAGAGAGAGCAGATGTGGCCATCACCAGTGGAACTGCAAGACAAGCTCTATGGCAGTCTCGACAGCCTCAGGATGACCGCCGCTTTTTTCGAAAAAAATAATGGTTACTGTCTGACTGCATACGAAGAAGAAGAAGAAGAAGAAGAAGATACAACGAATTCAAAGTAAAAGGCTTTATATATATATATATATATATATATATATATATATATATATATATATATATATATATATATATATATATATAATGGGTGCGAGAGACAGAATTATGCAAATATGCGAAAACCGACTGAGATTCCCTTCAAAAGCACACCACAGCTTATTTAGGCCAAACGCACAATGAAGAAAAATATAATGTATAAAAAACTGTATGTCCTTTCTTTCTTACATTTCCAAAGCATGATAAGCTTTCCCTGTCTCTCCGAGAGTCAATATTTGCTATAAACGTGTAGATAATGATAATGGGCCCTTGTCTCCTTAGATCAAGCCTCGCTGGTTTGCTTGTTCTAATGGCCAGCGTGTTATCTGAAAATATGCTCACAAAACGACCAGCATAATTACTGTTTGAGTTATCCGTGTCCATATTTAACAATGTTTCCTCTGGAATGTTCCAATTTCTACATCTTCTTGCCTTTTTCCAATTTCCACAATTAATATGGTTTATTGCTTTCAGAAATGTCCGTCCAGACCCGCGGGGTAAACAGCTTTCGATGTGCATATGTTGCCAGCCATAATCAAGCGAAAGGCATTTCATCGATGTACACTCACACGCGCGCATACGCACACAAAGACACAAACAAACGTACAATACCGCATTCATTTCCCCCTGCTGATATCCACCCTCAACGCGTCCTCGGCTGCCCATCAAAGACAATCACCGTGTTCTTGTGTCTGGAAAACAACCTTGGAGTAATTACGACTCCTGTTCGTCAATTTGATCATTTTTGTCTTTGTTTTATCAGATACAAAACTTCAGAGCCACTAGTGTTAGTGTGTATGTGTCTGTGTGTGTGTGTGCGTGGATGGGATAAGACATCTCTTACGCATGTGTATGTGTCTATGGATGTGATATAGTCTGGCACATAACATCAGAAGCTTTTATTTTTTTCTTCAATAAACGCTCGCTCGTCTTACATAATGTATCTCCTCTTCCTTTTTTTTTTCCATGTGTATTTGTGTACATGTGTGTGTATGTTGCTGTGTGTATGTATGTATGTAGGTATGTGTGCATGTATGTATGTGTGTATGTATGTATGTGTGTGCGTGCTTGCATTCATGAGTATGTGTGTGTATGTATGTTTATATATATGAATATGGCTGTATGTATCTACTACCTACCCACGTACATATTGTACAAATATGTGTATGTTGTTACTGACTTTTGTGGTGGATAATTATGACTTTACTGCTGACTTTCTTTTTCATAAGCTCAAGCATGCACAACATAAAATAAGTGTACCTTGTGACAGATCACACAAATTGGATCGGGTGATACACATTTAAAAAAAAAATTAATATTATGTAATCACAACGATCTAATTGTGTTTGGAGTCACATTACTGCAAAAAGCAGAATCATGCATCTATCGTGGAAGCAATATAGCAATAGTTAAAGACATCAAGTGTTGTTTCCGCATCATATGTTGACGGTAATAGATCTCAAGCTTGTTCTGTCCCGTGCAACACTCTGTGGTTGGCACACTCTGTCAAACTGTGTCCTGACTACATCTTGATGTTGTCTGTTAATCTATGTTTCTGACGCCCTCTTGTCTGACTATCTTGTCCTCTACGCTTCCCTTCACTTTAACTTTCAGCAGAATGCCATGCCCTGTGAAATGACCAACATATTTTATTTTTATGCTTTTTATTTCTATGACAAGTATGTTCTCAACTATTTGTTTTCTTATCATTCCAAGAAATATGTCCAGGTCTTCTGAATACCATTGACGTTCAAGTCAAACCAGAACTTGTTTTTATTTTGTAAGAACAGAAAATAAATTTCAAGTAGTCAAAATACCATTTAATTTTCTATATAATCTCCTGCAACGTTTACGCACTTATTCCAGCGTTTACGTAATGCTTAAAAAGCTTCAGCGTTTAAAGATTTGTAAGTATATGTCTGAACCAATCCAAGACATCCTGTTTCATTAGTGCTGAAATGTTGACCTCATGGGAATCTTATTAGGGGTCCAAACAGTGGAAATCGCCTGGAGCGAGCTCTGAACTGGATGTAGCAATACCTTCTAACCGCGTTGCTGCAGATGGCATATAGTACGATAAGCCGTATACGGACGAGAGCTATATATATATATATATATATATATATATGCTCTACTGTTTTGGATCATTACGGATGTCGCCAGACCACGGATTTGCCTGGAATTCACACTAGTCGACGACTTACACTTGTGTTCACAGATACGTGGAATTGTTTTCCGTCTGGACTTGTTATTTCGTTCTTTTTTTGTGATTTCTTCCATCCGTTTATCCTGGTCTGGACTCCGGCTGAATGGCGCTACGCTTAAACTAGGTATACCTGTGTCGTAGCTCACGGGTTAGTTCTGCCGGTTCACCTTCACGAATTTGTCGTGTGGGAATTTTAGATGCTACTATGATGAACTGAATACAGCTGGGAGAGATGCCAGACTCACTCACACGCTGAGTGTTGTCCATACGACCTCTTGTGGTTATCGATCGAAAAGGCACGACAAACTGCGTTAGATGCGTTCCCACCTTTCTACCCTGCGGGTTACATGTTTACGGAAAGGCTTCGGTGGTAGCCCTGAGGCAAAATCTGTATCCTATGCTATCTCCAGTCGTTTCGATGAATGTCTTGCCACTGGCAAAAGGTAGCTTAGGCTCTGTGAGTGAGGTTGACAAAAGGCGCAGTTTCTTCCTCACTTTAATCCAAATCTCCGCGCAAGTCACCCATTTCAGCGGACACAGCAAGAGATACGACTGTCCACACGGCTGAACAAAGAGAGTGGTCGTCATCACTTGTGATGGACAAACTATCATTTATATATATATATATTCTCGTATGTAAGACAGGGATGTATCGTCTCAACATATATGTATAACATCTATGAGGAATATGTAATGAGAAACGACAAGAACATTCTACATTTCGATCTATTACCGATTGGTGGTTACGAGATTTCAGAGTTGCAATATGCAGATGACACTGTGACACTATCAAGAAGAAAAAACGGGCTGGAACAGCTACTTTCAGCTGTAAATGGATACAGTAAAGATCAATACCTGTTGACAAATACAAACAGAATTAAGATAATAACCACTAAAAAACACGATATAAACATAATCAAAAGTGCTGACTGCTCCAAAGAAATCTGATGAAGACTAGCCATGACTACGCAGAGGCTGAACAGCCTGAAAACATTATGGCAAAGCACTAACAAAACGACAAAAATGAAAGCCTCGAGAGCCTGTGTTTCTCCTGTAGCAGCAAACGGCTGAAAATTATGGACGATCATTATAAACGTATAGAAAAAGAAACAAGTCATTCGAATCACAATGTTACAAAAAAAAGCCTCAGAATACCATTGACGGAGAAAATGAAAAATATAAATATTCAGCAAATGATGAACAAAGAGGAGAATTGGTTTATGAGTTCCATTTTTGCCTGGAAATTGAAAAACGTTGGTAATATCAAGAGAGACAATGGTCTTCAGAGAACAGTGATTTAAGGTATAGGGCTAGAGAAAAGAGACATGGGTAGATCGCAAAGACTATGACACCAAGATATTCAGGAATACCTGAGAATGACTGTTTCGGAGGCTGGAGTTTTGGCAAGGGAAAGAATTGCTTTCAGGAAGACTGTGATGGGAGCGACGTTCAATAAAGGTCACGTTACATGCTAATGATATGATCAGTTCAATTAATCGAAACTGCATATCCGAATATGTGTCCTGGAGTTAGATCAACGAATGTGTATCTCCATTCTCTTCATAAATTGAAAATAGAATAACACGATTATCATTTGCACCACATGTTACGTAAGAAAGGTCTTATTCTTTGCTAAGAAAGGTCTTATTCTTTGCTAAGATGGGTCTTATTCTTTGGTAAGATAAATCGTATTATTTGCTAAGATAGGTCTTATTCTTTGCAAAGATAGGTTTTATTCTTTGCTAAGATAGGTCTTATTTTTTTCTATCCTTTTTAAACCTCGTTTACTCTAATTGTGGAGACACTATTCGCACTAATGCATTTGGAAATGTATACTGCGAGAGTCGACTAATGAAAGCTGTGACTGGGCAAATGTAACCTTATCATATAAAACAAAGAACTACAGAACCCACAACAGCAGAAGTACATCAATGAATTGCAGAAAGCGGTTTGCAGTGGATATATATATATGTATATACCAACTGGAGCTAATAATGAAAAAGTATTTTTACCAATTTGGCAATCCCTCAGTTAACTAAAGACAAGACGAGAATGGTAGCAAAAAAGTTACCATTTTGCAACAGTAAATGTCAAGAATCAACGTATTAATGTATAACGTCATTTATGGCGGTCTGGGGGAAAGAAGAAAGCATCGACGCTAAAAATATAATGTCCTAAGAAGCACTGATAAAACCAAAGTTCAACTAACATAATAATGTTGACTTAACGTAAAGCGGTTGGAGCGAAGAGTAATCTGGGTCAGGTGAAACGTATTGATCAAAACTCCTACTCACGTCCTCGCTCGTGCTCCTGGAAACAGTCTGTTCCAAAGCAAGATGACCAACGAGGTGGGGATATCATGTGTTATTCCACATTGGTGAGATTACTGAGGAGTCTTGCTTTACACTACATACATGAGGACGCTAATCTACTCTCACAAACACGCCTTGGAGTGAAACAAGACGAATGTTGCCGGCTACCATACACTTTGTCTCAAAACATCACGAAGATGTTTGATCAAAGAATCTAATAGTTTACTCCTATCGCAAACACAGATGGCACCAGTGTCAGACATTGTATTTAGAGAGAGGTCTGCACAGTCCGATCCAAACATGACAAACTGTACTGCGTGTAGGACACACGTAGATATCGTCAGTGATTGGGCCGTTATTGCATTATATCCTGTCATGCAGTTCCTTTATTCTGCTACTTAGGGATAACACTCTCCTATCCAATGCCAGCACCGCACGATATGGCAGTGCGTCAGCCTGAGCGGTTCGGAGTAAGCAGATGGCAAGGAGGCGAGGAAACTGTACTGAAATACTTTTAGAGATACTTTCAAAGATATATTTAAAGATAATTTTAAAGATACTTTCAGATATACTTTTAGAGATACTTTTAGAGATACTTTCAAAGGTACTTTCAAAGATACATTTATATGTACTTTTAAAGATACTTTCAGATATACTTTTAGAGACAGATTTAGAGATACTTTCAAAGGTACTTTCAAAGATACATTTATATGTACTTTTAGACATACTTTTATGTATACTTTTAGAGATATTTTTAGAAATACTTTTAGATATACTTTCACAGATACTTTTAGATTACCTTTTAGAAATACTTTTAGATATAGTTTCAGAGATACTTTCAGATAATAGTCCAGTCTACTCATGTTTCTTCGAGCGCATGCCTGTATAGTGAGAACAGTATGCTCAGACTATCGGATCTGTTATTACAATTAGGTTTTTTTTTCTGCTCAAAAACTTGACTGTTTTTGCTTTATGTCTTTATTGTCACACATTACTCCCACACACACTATCTCTCACCGTATATATTTATTTCTCTCCATCGCTCTCGTTTTTTTTCAAATTGTTGAGTGTTGTTGTTGTTATACCCCTAATGAGTAAGTTTACTCTTTTATGCGCTCTGAAAAGCGTGTTTAGTGGCGGGTTGTAGTACTTTTTTAAAAATCCAGAACGTGCTGATGAAGGTGGACCGCGGTCCTCCAGGTGGTGGTGCTATGTTTGGCTTCATCTGCGTGATGCTCACTACTACAGGTGTAGCAGATCACACTGTTTGCCCTGGGGTTATTATAACTTAGAACATTATTACACTCATCCACATCATTCCTGGCCACCGCAAATAATATAGCACACAGCAGATATTTTATTTATTATATAATACTCATAGCAGAAAAAATTAGTAGTGAAATTACAAACACAATACAATACATATCATCTTAACTAAGTACTTCTGTATGATATATATGTTAATATAAATATTAACTAAAGCGGATATTTTAAGTATTAGCTATTGATGGAATTCCCAACTATCATTACCCAGTTATATTGCCTACACACATCACACATACATCTCTTTAACTGCATCCTCAACACACCTTATCAAAAACTCTTCTCCACTCAAATTCCCTCAGGCGGGCGATCTGGACATACCTCGTTCATAATGTGTCCTGCTTACAACATACATTCAGATTATATATTAATAGAAAACTCCCACACCTATTTGAGCGATCCTGTTCTGTCACTAACATTCGTACAACAGTCTATCAATCGCTCCTCTATCTAAGTCGGTGATCTAAACCAGACTCATATCTACATTCACTCTCTCGTTCTCCTATCCTCTCCATCCAGCCTGTTGAGCTAACATTTGTCTCAAGTTATATACACTCAAGCAGAATCAGAGCTGACCAATGGATCTAGGGGGATGGCTCTTTTCAGTCGTTATTTGAACGAAATACTTTGTACACCTGTCACTCATCTATCGCAGCAAGCTCCGCTGCCAATACGTATGTCACTCATTCTCCCCCTACCCAAATCGGAACGCCAGTGGTCAGCTCCTACCTGTCCACAATCTTTGCCCAACTCTGTTTTTCTTTAGTGAGACGGTGAGTGACCTTGGCACGCATTCAGGTAGCTTTAAGCTTTAACATGTTCAGGTACCTTCGTTATCAGCAACCACATCACCCCTGTCGTAAACTCTCTTGCTCCGGCGGGAACTGTGACACATGGACCACATCGTTCCACATCTCGTCAGACTGCCTTGAAAATAGCCTGTTACCAGGGGACGCAACATGGAAGAAAGATAGTGGCCTTGGTCAGTGTATTGTGCATGACCCTGACGGGACGTCCTGGTCAGTTGGTTATGCCTTACAGGACTAGCGTCACACCCCTACCCCCCCCTCCCCCCCCCCCCCTGTCGAGTGTGAATATGTGTGCGTGTGTGTCCACAAGTGTGTGAGGCGGTGGGGAAGGGTCGGATGTTATTATAATAATGTGATCTAATATGTATTTGATTGTTTTCTTTTTCGTCAAATTCAGACACAGTCTAATCAGTATGTTGCACCTAACCATAACTTAAATACTCTAATCAGTATGTTTTGCTGCCACTACTTACATAGTTTAATCAGTATGTTTCATCTAACCATAATTTACATAGTTTAATCAGTATGTTTCACCTAGCCATAACTTACATAGTTTAATCAATGTGTTTTGCTGCCATGACTTACAAGGTCTGTTCAGTATGTTTTACCTGATCCTGGCTAACATAGTCTAATTAGTGTGTTTCACAAACCATAACTTACAAGGTCTGATCAGTATATTTCACCTGATCCTTGCTATAATAGTCTAATTAGTGTGTTTCACCAACCATAACTTACAAGGTCTGATCAGTATGTTTCACCTGATCCTTGCTAACATAGTCTGGTCATTAAGCTCCACCTGACTAATATAGTCTAATCAGTATGCTTTTCCTGCCCTGACGTTAGTCTCCGCTCACGACCATTATCTATGTTTTGTAATGATAATTCGTTTATGATCTCCCCGTGAAGCATATGTTTCCAACTACAGCGACTACTGTCACATTAAGACTGTATCATTTACAAATGAAGTTTCGGAAGGCATGATGTTATGTGATGATGCAACTAATCGCATTCACAACCTTCATTACTCGCATTTTGCTACATGCATGGACGGTTACAATGGATCTATTCTTCTAAACTCGGTTACATTCGTGCAATTTATCCAAAGTGTGTGACAGAACATAACAACTTTAGTTGCGCTGATGACATTGCATTGGTAGCGCAGAGTGAGTCAGACACCCAATAACTGGCCAACATGGCAGTTATTCCAATAGAAAATAAAAGCCTCAGCTAAGTTTTGATAATAACTGCAGAACACAAATATCCAGATCGGTGTATAAGGTCAAGGCCACCGAACTAAGACAAATACACACATGTAATGCATGGACTCCCACATTGCATCTGATGGAAAATGTACTTACGAAATAGATAACAGAATAGCTATATGTATAGGGAAAGTCTTGTGGTTAAACCAATGTCAATGGAATTAAATAAGAAAGTTCTTAGGTGTCATTTGGAACCGGTACTAACATACGTCAGCGAGTAGGAACAATCATCATGCAAGCATAGAGATTGTTCAAGGCAACATAAATGTGGTTTTACTAACGAATGTTGAGAATTCCATGGACTGCAACATAAGTTAATAACGTGGCACATTAAGAGGCACAGACAAAAAAGACAGCGTTTGGCATTATTAAGGACAAGGCAGTCTTCCTCTTTCGGACATGCCATGAGATGAGTTGGGTTGGAATACACAGTGGCAACGGATAGAATCGCAGGGAAAATGAACAGAGATAGGTAAGAAAGAAAATATTGCACAACTTGAAGGAATAGTACGGGAGACGATCAACGGTAGAACTTCATTTTCTTCTTCTTTGTACGCTGTCAGACGTCGACTTGAATGTGTTCAAAGAACGCAGCGGTTATCTTAAAGCTGTCGACACTGCCATAGAGCTTGACCAGTGTTGGCACTGGTGATGGCCCTATGTACTTCCTCTGGTCCTTTAGTCGGACAATTTTGCAACAGATGTACAGGGATCATTTTCTCAGTACCACAGGTGCATTCGTCAGTAGCACATATCTTCAGTTTATTGAATAGATGTTATCTCAGTTTGATGTGGCCTGTGCGGAACCTAAAAACCTCCACCTACTCTCTTTTGTTCAACTGGTAATAATCATAATGTCTCGTGTAGCAGTACGCTCTGTTTGCCACTTAGCCATGTATCTGGCCCTAATACACCTTTATGAATTTGTTTAACTCACACTTGAATCTGGTAACGGTAGAACTGTTGAACGGCACACATGCTGTTCCATGATCATCAACGCCATTATGACAGGTCACTTAATGATGAAAGCGACGTGTGCTAGAATCCATAAAACAGCTTCTTGCATTACAAACATCTCTCCATGTTTTCTACTCATTCTACCATTTCTCTTCCTATACGTTCTATTTTATCCAGTAACCTGCCGCCTATTTTTAGAAATCAATAATTTCCTTCACAATAAATTGCTGATCTCCCAAATACCCACAAACAGAAACTATCACCCTTCCCTTTCCACCCAAAAAATCCACACGAGTGCTGCTTGCCACCACGAAGTTGTTGGTTTAATTTCATTAAAACTCACAGGGAGTCCCAGAGCTGTGCAGAACTCGTGTTTTTCACAGAAATAATTTGATTGACGTAGTGTTTTGTCACGCAAAATAGTTTAAACAGTAAAAGGAACAATAATTTCATATGTAGGACGCAAGAGTCGTACTTGAATTGGAAAGAATAAGCTCACTGCATAGTTCGTAACAGCAGAGATGAAACACCTACACAAAATTTTGGGTGTAACGAGGAGAGACCTATTCAGAATCAATGACATCAGGAGACTGGGTTTTAACAACATCAGTAATTTTCTACATCAAAAGACATCAACTAAAATGGTTTGGCCGCATAACAAGTCTACCACCACACATCATCCCGCAAAAACCAATGTTATTTAGATACAATGAATTCAAAGTCACAGGCTAACCAGGAAAAAAGGTGGCTTACCGAAATACCTGAGGAGGTGAATGCCACTGTGCATGATGTACGTAGTAGGGCTTGTTCTAGAGATATGTTCATAACCTGAAACTAAAAGGCAAGACAGGAGAAGTGTAAAGAAGAAAGAAGAATCGTCAACTAATCTTTTAGGAGGAAACACAATATGGTTGTGAATGAGGGAAAACAATACCATCGTGTTTTCAGTGCACCACTGCAACTGATCCATGTCTCCTGTAAGTGGACAAATTGTGTTGGAAATGTTGTGCTTTTTCTGGAGGGGATAGGATCATCATCATCATCATGTATGTCAGTGTGTATTTACTTGTATTTACATTGTTTATTTTTACATGAGAGAGCGGCGTAGCGCACTGGTTAGCGAGCTGGCTTCGGATTTGAGTGGCCCTGGGTTCATTCCTCAGCTGAGGCGGAAATGTTTTTTTCGGATCGCAACAGTTCTCGGGTCGACCCACCCTTAAATGGGTACCGGTTTCAGACGAATGGGTACCCAACGTTGGTCTTCGTTCCCGGGAACGAAGACCATCGTCTGGTCTGACAAAATATACTGATCTGACACATCACGGTCAGGCAAATTATACATAACCTTGGCTTCTTCGTAGCTCTTCCAGGAAATGGGCTATTTTCATTTCAGCCTGACTAACGAGGTGAAGGATCGACGTTATTCTCGAATTAGTGGGCGACACGCAGATGAAGCCAAGCATAGCACAGCTGTCTGTAGGACCCCGGCCCACTCTTATGAGCACGCTCGGGATCTGAGGAAAGCTACTACAACCCGCAACCCGCCACATACCGTCTGTTTCAGTGCGCTACAAAAGAGTAAACCTTCTTATTATGAACATTCGAAATAACACATACACATATATATATATATATATATTGTTTTTAAAATAGCAGTTTCATAAATAGATATATATATATATATATATAACTGACATTTTAAAAACAAAAATTGTTAGAGAGACCACACTGGTTCACTTATCCCAAGGGCTATATGTTGCATTTCTCTCACGATTTTTCGTTACACCTGGTTAATCGAGTGATGTGACAAGAGTCGCTAGTATGTTTGACAATGGCCTTTGTTATTCAGAGTATCACCATTTGTTCAGCATTTTTTGAATTTTGCCTGACAAATGCACACACAAATGGAGTCGTGGTTTATTGCACCTCGGAATTCCTGATACAAGACCTAGCGGACATGGAAAAAATTACATTCGCGTTTGCTGCGACCTTAACACATCTATCTTGGACATATGACCACAGGGAGTCGCACACGTGCACGCTTAAAGCAGTTGCCAGAGTGATCAGTAAACACATCGCAGGACACCGTTCTTTCTACAGGGCAGATATACATAATTGTTCGACGAAGATGATTATTAGGATTTTATAGTTTTTGCAGCCTAGAAGATGAGTTTTAAACTGAAACCATTCAGAATGCAGCCTCAAACATATATATAACTACCTTCATACATACATACATATAAACATACACCCATATACACATGTTGACACACACTCATATATATATATATATATATACACACACTCATGATTTATGGCTGCGAGGTATGGAATCTATAAACATCAAATGCAATGATACTACGAATCGATTCAAAGTCAATGATTGAATAACATTGCCAGTATCTGTATGGGACCAAATTCGTGACACAAAGATAACGTACCGATCAGCCTTCAATGGCGTTTTATGTGCTGCATTTTTTTTTAATGCAGATGGGCGGTGCGTCAGTGCCTCAGCCAGACAACAGCTGGTTGCGAAAAGTGACGTCTTGGTGACCGGACAAGGTTAAGTGTCCCCACGGACGTCTACCAATAAGATGGAGAGATGGCCAGAGTAACACCTTTCACTCGACGTGGTTCTCCAGGGCAAATGACTGCATTGAGTTTAAACAATATTCAGCTACTTGCAAATGGTAAATTCTTTGATTGATTACCAGGATTTCAGATTCTCTCTCTCTCTCTATCGTTCCCTCTCTCACACATACACACACACACACACACACACACACACACACACACACACACACACACACATATAGCTGCACAAACTATATAACCACAATCATACCTTTTTTGTCAGACCAAAAACTGGTTGTAAGATTGTATGAGCGTGTCTCCCCATGTGATCCTAACATCTGGTTGGTCCTACCTAAGACTGGTTGGAAAGTTGTCAAGACACGTCTGTCCATTTTGTCCTATTCTCTGCTTGGTCAGACCTAAGACTGGTTGTAACGTTGTCAGGACACGTCTCTCCATTTGACTCTATCTTCTGGTTGGTCAAACCTTAGACTGGTTGTAAAGTTATCAGAACCCGTCTCTTCATTTTGTCCTATCCTCTGGTTGGTCAGACCTGAGACTTGTTAAACTGCTACATGTGTACGTTTCTACATTGACCCTATTTAATTTCAGATAATATCGGTACTATACTGCATCTGCATGTCTGATATGTAAAGATCAGCGTTGGTTTTCTTTTCCATCCTTTTTTCCGCTGTTTCTTGTCCTCTAGTATCTCCCATAGAAGACCACCATTTCGCATATCGTGTCCCTGGCAACTCAGTTTTTATTTATTCAACCAGTTTCAATGCTTGTCCTTTGTTCGCCTTCCTCAATGAGGATGTTGTCATTTGATCTTCTTTCTGTTCTACTCACTCGTTCCATTCTTTGGTAGCACCACATTCCAAAAAGCTTCACAATTCATAATGAAATCGTGCTAGAAAAAAGGAATACAACATATGTAAGTATCCACATAATTTAAGAAAAGCTTAGAAGAACAGTTTCACACATACAAGCCCGAAGCCAACAGAACCTTCCCAAACAAAGGGTAGTAATTCAATTGCGGGGGAAACAATCCTCAGTGGATTGCAGACTGGACAGATGGAAATGGAATTAGCCAAAGAATAAATTCAGTATCCCATTAACTGAGACGCTCAATTAGACGTTACTACTTCTTGGAAATAAGCTATTTGACTTTGTGCGTTAACGTGCTTCCTTTAGCATTGTGGGGAGCAAACATATTCTATCTTCAACCAACCTTTTCAGAGATATACATACTTCTTTCCTCAGAAATGCGGAAAATACGCACATAAGGAAAAGTTCATAGAAATGTGATATACTTCCTTTGCACTAAGTCTTAATCTTTAGTTGATGCCAGTGGAATTGTGTGTCTCATTGCTGTTTTGCCTTTTTTAAGAAGTTTAGGAAGCCCTTGTTACCTTGATAGTCTGGACGATGTTGTTATCTGGAAGCATACCCCCTACCACGATTGTCAGGCGGAAGCGCTCTAGCATTTCTGTCAGTATGACACTTTCTACAGATCTACAAGTATTTGAAGATCATCGTCTGCGAACACAACTCACAAAGTCATAACCATGCCTGCACTTGAATTCGCAGAAATAAAATATTTTGGTTATTCGCTCGTCCTGAGATAGAAACACAAAATAATTCTCGTTATTTCCATTAGGCCTTTGTTAGATGTAAAAAACAAACTAAAGCAACTGATAAATCGCAATAAAAGCAAAGATCTGATAAATTACAATGTTGCAATGCAGTGAGTTGGCAGCCATTACTCGGAATATGGTCATAAGAATAGAACAAAATAAAGTATAGATTCAACACTATAGTTGACCTCTTAAAAAGCCTTTAGCTCTCTACTCTTACATTATGGTTTCTTCAGATTACTTATTTACATAATAATTATTCCAAGCGTCATGCTCAGCCATTTTCAAAGGTTTGCAATGTGCGTGCTCCTTTTGCTACACCGAATGCACAAGCACAAACTTTCTTCATGCTCTTTTATCTTTGGTGGCTTCTTTACAATCTATTTGTTTTTCTTCAGTTCCTGTCCATGCTGTCTGAGCGCTCCAATTGTAATGTGATTTGATCATTTGTCTCTTACGAAATAGTGCCGAGGCTGCATCAGCTTAAATATCTACTCAAATATAAATTAATACTTAACTGACACTTCAAAAGTACATGACAATAAGGAAGAGGAACTAAACATAAAATGATAAAAGGACATGGTAGCGCGAAAGTGGTATTATCATCCAACTGACAAAATGACATGTCAGCGAGGATGCTGAACTAATCATCCAACGGACAAAATGGCATGGCACCGAGGAAGCTGAACTAATCATCCAACGGACAAAATGACATGGCACCGAGGAAGCTGAACTAATCATCCAACTGACAAAATGACATGGCACCGAGGAAGCTGAACTAATCATCCAACTGACAAAATTACATGACAGCGAGGAAGCTGAACTAATCATCCAACTGACAAAATGACATGGCAGCGAGGAAGCTGAACTAATCATCCAACTGACGAAAAAAAAGCATAGATCACGCACATAAATCATGTACCACTTGAACCAGACATCTATGCCTGTGCTATGATTGCCTTTAACTTAGACTGTTTTTCCCCGCAGGCACAATAATTAAGATGGAAAATACGCGATTACGGTAATAAGCCGATAGTAGACATAGCTCTTGAAAATATTGTATGGTAATGTGTGCAGTTATGTCTAAATAAGAACGCACCCAAAAACCGTTATGCTGATGTATACTCGTATTGCGCAACACTCAAAGGAAATAAGTGAAATATAAAGGATATATGAAACATAGTGACAGAATAGAGAGAGAGTAACAATATGGGCAAGTGTAGATTTTATTGTTCGTTCATTATTGTTTTACATCATTTTATGGAGTTTAAAATAATATTTTCCCGTTGCAAGAGAAAGGTGGACAGTCTCTGGCGAGTTATCATCATTACAGGACATTTTCTTTCCAGAAAATTCGTTTGCGTCATGAAACCTTGTGTGCATCTCGGTTTAAGGCCGAGTCGTCCCACGCCATACAAAGACATCCCCAGACTGTTCATAATGTCCTTATGCCATCTTCGTCGAAGTCGTCCTTTTGTACTCCTACCAGGAACACAGCCCTGCATTATCAGTGTCTCCAGACCGTTATGTCTCTTCAATTGTCCGAAATATATAAAGGTTTTTTTATGCGATGTTGTCTAGGAGTAAATTGTCTGTGCAGTGCAGCAATTGCACAATTTTTCTATTTGACTTTTTTTTCTATCCATGATAATTTCAACATCCTTCTGTATCACTTCATTTCAAAATGTGTCCTCTTTTGCAATTTATTTGTTTAATGTCCATGTCTGACAACCGCATGTCGTCACTGGGAAAATGCATGCCCTGGTCAGTTGCATCTACCTCTGCTTGCTTATGTCTTGCCACACATTGTGCATCTGTATTAGTCTGTGTGAAGTATTTGCAAGACTTCACTCCATTTCAATTCCTCAGTGGCAATAATAATAACAACATATCCCAGATATATATATTAAACTACATAATTTACTACTTTTACACTTGACCATCGGCTTTTCAGCAAAACAACAGTTGATAAACGGAAATACGTACAGCAATGCTGTGCTACTAGTGTCAAACCTAGTACTTATTCAAATCTTTACAGAGACAAATTACAACGTATGGCATCAAATATCAAGTCGATGGTGTCAACAGTAGAGGTACATAACATTAAATGTATGATGAGGTGCTAATTGTGTTTAATACAAAATCAGATAGAAAATACTAAGTGTTCTCTCATAATCAACCACCACTGCGCTCTTACAACACGCGAAAATATGAATACACGGCAGCGGAAAGATAACATGGCAGATGATAAATGACTAAAGAGAAATACTTCAACCAGACTGGCTTACAACAATTGACGCAGCACACTTGACTCAAGAAAGGAATTGTCTTCTTATTCTTCGTTCTTTCTTAATTTCCAGCTATCAGGCCATGAAAAGGGCTTGAAATTAGCAGGAAGTTGTCGAGAGAACGGAATGCGGTGTGTCGTAGTGTACAGCTTAACTGCGATATTTGCATCTTATTGATCTACATGGTGCCTGTTTAACTAGTCTTTGCATCGTTTCGTGTCGGTTGGATTAACAAATTCACCTCTATAAAGCCAATATATCGAGAACAACTAATTATCAAAACAACGCCAATGTTGCATTTGTATTATAAATGATGGGCTATCGTGCTGAGGTTTATAAAGTAAATATAAATACATTCAGAGGTCTCACATATCCCATAGTGAAGAAATTTTTGGAGTCGCAGTGACCAAGACTCCAACTCTCGTTGAGTTCCAGAAAAAAAGAATTGTATCAGTTTGACGAACAAGGCAGAACCAGTTAGGGGTGAACCTGTTGAGAAGCTTCACATTGTGCGATGACCAGGGTGATATACGTCCATATTCTTAGTATCCATTCTTTGGACTGAAGAAGAGAAGCTGTAACCTACTACCAAAGAAACGTCGTCAAGAATGAACTTCTCAGCATCAGTTAGTTTCTAGAAGCACGTTAATGAGTTTTAAAATACGGATATGGATTCTGTAATATTGTGGCCAACAGCGGGTGACTATTTATCTTTTCTCATATCGTGTAAAGTTCTTTTTAACACTCTTTCCATAATCAGTCAATTGGGGATTAGACATTACATATATGTCAGTATTTCAGTTGCAGAACCGTATAAATGGAAATAATGATCGTTGACAGCATTAAGCGGAGTTGTAGAACCGCATCATTTGGAGCTACGGAGAGATGATAGTGATTCCAATATGGGACAGTACCAATTCGAAAAACAAAGAGTTGATTTGGCTTTACCTGTAGGAATGTATCAATTTGAACAACGAAGGGTTGATATAGCTTGAGTTTTAGGACTATATCTACGGGAGCAACACACAATTTACAATGTTCTGTTATAGGAGTGTATCTACGGGAGCAACACACACTTTACAATGTTTCTGTTGTAGGACTGTATCTACAGAAGCAAAACACAATTTACAATGTTTCTGTTGTAGGACTGAATCTACGGGAGCAACACACACTTTACAATGTTTCTGTTATAGGACTGTATCTACGGGAGCAACACACAATTTACAATGTTTCTGTTATAGGACTGAATCTACGGGAGCAGCACACAATTTACAATGTTTCTGTTGTAGAACTGTATCTACGGGAGCAACGCAGAATTGATAGTTCATTTCTTGTTGAATTTTACCGTTGTACAGCTCCCACCACAATGATCCCTCCCCCACATTAACAATGGCAGCCTTCAACAATATGCGAAATATAGTCCAAAACCAACTTCGAGCGATGCAGGATATATTGCTGAGCAACATAACAGAAGGATGCAGCCACTAAATTCATAGAATAGTTATACAATGCACTGATAGCATTCTAAGGTTTCTAGTAAAACAACCCATCTCCTGTCTTTGGCACTGATATCATGACACCACTGACGGACAGTTTTGAAGCGTTTGACGGTGGCCATCTGCGAAATTCTTGACCATCTCTATGTTATCAGTGAACAAGTCATAGCAGGCATACCACAAGTTGCGATCAACAATATGCTTTACTTCATTCCCAGCACTGATGAGATCAAGACAACAATCAGCTAACTGTCTATCGACAAGGCTCCTGGGTGCAATGCTCTTCTCGCATAAGTATTCAAATTACAAGGAATTCATATCCTGCTTCAAAAACTGACATACCTTTTGTTTCGATCAAGACTATTGGTTAAATACCACATGACCTTAAAGATGCATCAATAGTTCACGTGTACAATCAAATGTTCATTTGTCATCCTGTTAAATTCAGACACATGGATTCCGATTCGCTTGTGGGACGGTCGAGATGATTAATGCAGTACTTCAACGCCTTGACAAATACTAGGAACAATATCATGACATGTACTCAGTTTATATTGACCTTATACAGGCATTTTATAGTATGAACATTGAAATGCTCTTGAAGATCGTGGTGCAATTTACTTGTTGCAGCAGATTCCATGACAGTTGTCCGCTAATTTCATGATGACTCGAACACTGCATGAAGGAGAATTAGCTTAATCCGCTCATGCCATCAACAGTGTCAAACAGTGAAGGATGCTTTGAGCCTTCCAAATCTTCATTGTTATCAAACAAGGAGGTATACTTAAAGCTTTTAAGTCATCAACTATATCACACAAGGATGTATCATTGACGCTTTCCAAGTCATTAAAGGTGTCAAACAGGGAGGTAATGCTTGAAGCTTGTCAAGTCATTAACGGTGTCAAAAAGAAAAGTGTTCTTTCACTGTCTATGCAGCAATGCTTTATTATGCTGAATATGACACTGCTTTCGACATGCATGTAATGTATATGATGTATGGTCAGCAATTCAATTCCAGACGTATGGACACCATGGTACTGAAGCCGCAATATTTGATTTCTTGTTTACTAACGTCTGTGCTCTTAACACAAACTTAGAACACGATATGTAGTCCAGCAAGAAGACGTTTTTGGCGCGTGCAGTAAGTTAGGTCTGTCTATCAACACTAGTACACCTGAGACACTCTTCCAGCCTGCTCCCAAAAAGTCATACAGGAACGAAACATTGCAATATACAGTCAACGTCCCTAGGCAATTGACCTACCTAGACAGATCCCTCACCCGAGAAACAAATATCAATGCTGGTTGCAACAACAGGATTGCAGAGGCAAGCGCTGAGTTTGAAACACTACAAGAAACTGTTTAGAACAAACAGGGAATCGGTATTGCCACCAACGTAAAAGTGTATCGTGTAGCAATGTTAACCACTCTGTTGCGTGTCTGGGACGTATGGACAGTGTATAGAAGACGTGTGAGACAGCGAAATCAATCGTTACCATGTTAGCTGTCTCGACCGGCTGCACATAATTCCAGGGTATGATAAGCAACTAACTCTGAAGCTCTCAATAGATCAAGCAGCATGTCAAGCATGTTGGTCATCTAAACGCTTCTCGGAAGAGCTCAGAGACGATGGATTGGACATGGTGTTGGCATGTCGGATGAGCGCATTTCCAAGCAACTGCTGAACAGCAAGCTTAGATATTAGGAAATATTGTTTTAGTCGCCAGAGAGTGGTGCCTGGAAAAGCTTGAATGCATTACCACAGGAAGTATTGAAGGCAGGATCAATTAATGCATTCAAAAATAGATTGGATGCGCATAATGTTTAGATCAAGGAAATGTAAAATAAACTGGTTATATATATACTCTGCGGGGTCTTCTAAACCGGTATAAAGACGTTAAGTTAAGTTAGAACAAACAAACGTTCAGTGAAGAGTTTGAAGAAAGATTACATAGACTCCTTAAAAATGTCTCTAAGAAGCTTTAATATTGATGTTTTCTGTTCGAAACGTTTGCACAGAACCATTCCCCCTGGCGCGCTAACATCAAATATGGTCCTCCGATCGCCGAGGGGAGTATCATCGTTGAGGCTCAGAGAAAACGTATTTCTACCCGACAGAACAGAACACCACTTACATGTGTATCGAAAGTGCCAAGGTTCAACTCTACAGTAATATGAGATAACGTCTCGCAGAACTTATGACGATACCCCTATCTTCGCTTCTGATGGACAACTATTTCAAGACAGACACAATAAAGGTGCTAGAGCCATTTCTGCCATCGCCGGGTGCGTAGACAAAAAGTAATCCATATTATTTCACAACCATATATAATAGTATAGCAAGACCTTTTTAAGGATCACAGAATTCGTGTTACCGTGACAGCAAGCTGATACTGAGTTTGCAAGTGTGTCTCATATGTCACCGCACGCGCGACAAACAAGTGTGCAGGTAACTATTTTTTTAACACCTAAGTGTTTTCAAATTCTCTTTAAATTACATGTACGACAATGTCTGACACCTGTGGCATCACCTAAGCTTTTGTAATTACTGCGCTTTTACCATCGATGTGTGGGGCTAAAGTGGTATGTCATGAAGTTATTGAAAGCGGGATAAACATTTAGTTTTGGTGAGTAAAATAAGAACTTGACTTAGTGGTTTATCTTCTTTGTGGGGAAGACATCCTCTTTTCTCGTGGCGTATAATTGATATAGGAAAATTTAGCCTGTCTAAAACTCAATGATATGCAATTATCTCCTACGATATGTTGGGAAAGTTACAGTGCTACTATCCATCATTCACCATTCGAGCTCTGACACCCACGTTCGATGGAAAATCCTTAAAACCAGAATCATGTTGGAACTACTTAGATCGTATTCTGCCGTCGTCTTTTACAACAAACTATGGTTAGAATTGGATGTAGAATCAGAGGTATTATTGTGTGTGTTAAACTCCAATTTAATTGAGCGAATGATTCTTTTATTTCTCTTTTCCTTAGCATTTTGCTTATTCGTTTATTTGTGTATCCCATATTGGAAATTGCTTAATCGTTTATTGATTTTATCACAACTGGGATATTGCTCATTCGTATAATTATGTTATAGCACATGCGATGTTCCTCATTCGTGTATTGCAATTATCACATATGGGATATTTTTTATTCGCGTAGTGCTTTTTTATGCATGGGATATTGCTTATTTGTTTATTTCTGTACCATGTGTGATATATTGTTTCCTTGATTTTCTTTCAATCCATGAGTGCTAGACAATAAACAGCTGGTCTTGGTCTTACTATTGCAGGGTGTTCAGAACTATACGTTGCCTGCACTGTTCTAGATGCATTGGTTTGCACTGCTATATAAACGTTAGCCCTCATCGTCAGTCATCGCTTATAAAAGGCTCATCCTGTTATAGTCTATTTCGCGCATATCAGCTGGTAGAGGCTGATATCACATCAGCTGGTAGAGGCTGATATCACATCAGCTGGTAGAGGCTGATATCACATCAGCTGGTAGAGGCTGATATCACATCAGCTGGTAGAGGCTGATATCACATCAGCTGGTAGAGGCTGATATCACATCAGCTGGTAGAGGCTGATATCACATCAGCTGGTAGAGGCTGATATCACATCAGCTGGTAGAGGCTGATATCACATCAGCTGGTAGAGGCTGATATCACATCAGCTGGTAGAGGCTGATATCACATCATCTGGTAGAGGCTGATATCACATCAGCTGGTAGAGGCTGTTATTTGTGTTTGTCTTTACCTTAAAATAAATTAACACGGTGGTGGTACTGAAGGCCAATATTGGATAGTAACATTTACAAGTACAACTGTAATCCAAAAGAACAGCCGAGATAAATGAGTTATTTAGTGCCCCTCGCAGTGTGATCTTAAGTTTCAATACCCTGGGGTACTGATTCGGAAATGAGATTCTGAACTTCGGCCTTGTTCCAAGAAATAGACAGGTCTAGAGAGGACTTTTCACTGTCTGGGATTTCCAGAGAGCGATGCAGCACAGAGGTGTCTGTGCCTGGCAGAAAAATGTCGTCCGCGTAAACGAGATCAGTGAAGATCGACTGATCAAAAGCGATGCACTCTTAGTGCGGGCTGAAGCGGCCAAGAAGCCAGTTGACAGCCCTGCAGAATAGGTCGGCGGCAAGAACACATCCCTGTCTGATATCCTAAGTCGTGGGGAATCTGTCAGAGAGAGTGTCACCCAGTGGGATTCTTGTGCCAGTGTCCACGAGTAGCTCCATGATCGGCTTTAATAGGTGATGGGGCGGTTTGCCTATTTCCTGGAGAGCTTTCCATAAAGCCGGCTTATCAACCGAATCGAAGGCGGACTTCTAGTCCGCGTATGCAGCGTACAAAGGGTGGTTGAAGGCGTGGTACAGTTTGGCTAGGATTCGCAGAGCAAGGATAGCGTCGGTTGTAGAATCAGCCGGGTTGCCGCCAAACTGTTGTGGGCGACGATTTGTGTTCAAGAGAGACTTGAGTCTACCCAGTAGCGCGTGGGCAAACATCTTCCCGCCAACCAAAAGTGATGTTGTATGCCTGTAATTATTGCAGTCTTTGCTACTCCCTTTGCCTTTGTACAGGGAGACGACGGTTCCATTATGCCAGACGGCCAAGACGTTTCCCGCCCTCTATACCTGAAGGAACATGTGAAGGAAGGCAGAGATGATCGGTTCGATTGAGAATTTCAACAGCTCCCGTGCGAAATGATCTGGGCATGTCGCTCGACCAACGAATTCATCTATCTTGGCTGCATGATATCATCAAAAGGGCACAGCGATCCAGTTAAATCAAGGCGAATATGGCTAGTTGCGTCTGCTATAGACGACCTCCGACTTGTATATAGTAACGGCATAAACCCATTGCAATAACAATCCGCATTTACCAATCCTGCTTGGTGCCAGTCATTCTTTTCGGATCCTTCTTCTTCTTCTTCTTCTGCGTACGCAGTCAGACAGTAACCATTATTTTTTCGAAAAAAGCGGCGGTCATCCTGAGGCTGTCGACACTGCCATAGAGCTTGTCTTGCAGTTCCACTGGTAATGGCCACATCTGCTCTCTCTGATCCTCGTATGTCGGGCAGTTCTGCAGCAGATGTTCAGCGGTCATTTTACCAGTACCGCACGGGCATTCGTCGGTACACCCTATCTTCAATTTGTTGAATAGGTGGTACCTCAGTCTATTGTGGCCAGTGCGAAGTCTGAAGACAACGACCTGCTCTCTTCGGTTCAACTGGTAATAGGCATCGTTTTTGGTGTAACCAGTAAGTTCGGTTTCCCATTTGGTCATGTATCTGGCTTTGATAAGCCGTTTTGACTCTTCGTACGTCATACTGGTATCTGTTTGTGGTAGTCTTGCACCTTCTTTTGCGAGTCTGTCTGCCTCCTCGTTGCCTTTGATGTTGCAGTGTGATGGTACCCACTGTACCACTACCCTTTTTGGTGCGGACTGCTGGCACAGTTTGCAGAGTGCTGCTCTTAAGTCATTAAGCTCAGTGTTTTTCTGGCTTTTTAGCGCTGTGACTACGGCGAGAGCATCTGTAAGCAGGACTATATGGCTTTCATTTTCCCTGTGTGTCACCATATCTTCCACTGCCGCCTTCAGTGCCTCTGCCTCCGCTCTGAAATTGCTTGTGTACTTACCAGTAGCGAATGACAGTGTTATTTTTCTGCCATTTGGTAGGTTCAGGAATGCTCCTGCCCCTCCGTTCTGTGTAGTGTTTGTTACAGAACCGTCGGTGTATGCATGGGTCCAGTCCATGCTTGGGTAGCTTTTCGTTATGAAGCTTAGGGTAGTATCTCTCCTTTCTTTTTCAGTCTGGCAGTTTTTGTTTGCAATACCTGGTATATTTTCTACCACCTCTGGAAATATATCCTGCTTCCAGGTAGATTTTCGTACAGTAGTGATGGGTTTTGGTGTTGTTAGTGCGTTTATGGGATCTTCGTGCATCTTTGCTTTGGCTATTTCTGCAAAGTTTCTCCGCTTTAATTTCCCATTTCCCAAATTGTTTAGTCTCTGGTGCATTGGATGGTCGGTCAGTCTTCGGAGTTTCTCTGACTGCAGCTGGGCTCTGCAGTCTCTTCTATCGGTCATGGATTGCAGTTTTGTAATCTTTTCAAGTTCTACAACTGGCGTTGACTTCATGCCATATGTTATAATTCTCATGGCTTGGTTTTGAAGTTTGCTAACTTTATCGAAGTTCGCCTTCGCTGCTGTTGTCCATGCCGCAATGCCATACTCGAGAACTGGTCTCACTCTTCCAGTGTACAGTTTCTTTAGTATGCCTTCGTCTGCTCCCCAGCTTGGGCCAGCAAGTTTCCTCAAGATTGCCATTCTTTCTCTGGCTTTCATTCGGTTTCTCTTAATCTGACTTGTCCATGTCATGCGCCGATCAAATGTGACTCCCAGATAGGTTGTGTTGTCGTTTGGCTGCAGGAATTTGCCATTAAGACTTAATGTGGTACTTTGGGGTTTTAATGAAAGCGAGAATATTGTGCATGTGGTTTTCTCCTCGTTTATTTTGACCAGCCATGAGTTCGCCCACTCTTCCAGTGATGTTAGGGCCGTCTGCATCCGATTTCTTGCTATGGTGAGATTCTTTTCAGAGGTCCACATAGCCAGATCGTCTGCAAACATTGAGCTATGGACTCTTCTTGGTATATTCTCTGTAATATCGTTTATATATACCAGGAAGAGTGTGGGTGATAGCACTCCCCCTTGGGGTACTCCCTGCTCGAGTGTCACCTTTTTGCTCATCTGCCCTTGTACTTGGACTCTGGCCGTTCTTTGTTTGAGGTAGTGGTTGATCCACTTGTACATCTTCCCACAAACATCACTTCTTCTTAGCTTGACTCTAAGTCCATCGTTCCAGACTTTGTCAAATGCCTTTTCCAGATCCACCCAAACAGCTACTGTGTGTTTCTGTGCCTGGTAGGCATCTTCTATCTCCTGGGCTATGAGGATGACCTGGTCCTCAGTGGATCTGTGCTGTCTAATGCCTGCTTGCTGTGGAATTAGTATTCGTTTTTCTTCCAGATGCCACATCAGTCTGGTGTTTATCATCCGTTCCATCAGCTTGCCGACACAGCTCAGTAGGCTTATGGGCCTGTATCCATTTGGATATGTTTTGTTCTTTCCTGTTTTTGGTACTGGTACCAGTTTTGCGTCTTTCCATGCCTGTGGTACAATTCCCCTTTTCCTGCTTTGGTTCAGGACCGATAGCCGATAGCAGTTTCTTCTTCGCTGTTTGGCCCAGCCCCATCAGCATTTCCTTTGTTATCCCGTCTTTTCCGGGAGATTTCCTTTTCTTTAGTGTTCTCATAGCCTCTTCCATTTCGCGCATTGTTAGTTTGGCTATCATGTGCTCTTCAGGTGCTGTATTCATGTTTTCGTGTCCCTTTAGCTCTTCGCTAATTTATGTATGCTTATCTGCTGGGACCTCGATGTGGTTTGCTCTGGCATAGTGATCGACAAAGGCGTTTGCGGCTTTCTTACCTGTGATCAAGTTCTCGCCCTGCTTGATAGTAATTTGTTTATTTGACGTGGTTTCGTCGTTCATGGCTCTGACTAGCTTCCATAGCTTGTTCCCGTGTTTGTCCAGGTTTAGACTTTCCGTTTTATTTTTCCAGCTTTCTCTTGCTGTTTGCTTGAGAGTGTGTTTGTACTTCGCCGCGGCGGCTTTGAGGGCGATGTTTGCCTCCATAGATTTTTCTCGCTCTGCCATGTTCCTAGCATTTGTTACTGCATCTTCCGCTTTCTGCAACTCATCATTCCAGTAGAGCTTATAGTTTTTCCTAGCTCCTCTTTGGATGGTTTCAGTGGCGGCTTGCATTATTGCCTTGCTTAGGCTCTCTACCATGGGCTTTATTTTGGTGTTTCGTGTGTTGATGGTTTCACACAGCCCATCTGTCAGGATTGCAAATCTGTCCCAGTCGGCTCGTTTGTAATTCCAACGTGGGAGCGGTTTTGTTTCCTGTGGGCTTACTTCCATGTCAATGGTTAGCCTGATCGGCCGGTTGTCGCTACCTGCCAGTTGGTTTAGCACCTGGCGGTCTATTTTATGGTGTATGTCCTGTGTGGAGAAGGCCAAATCTGGAGTCGAGGTGGTATGCCATGTTCTTGAATAGAAGCTAAGGCTATCCTCCGGCCTATTGATTAGGGAGAGATTTGCATCTATCTCCCAATCTTCCACTTCGTCACCTCTGCTGTCTGTGTCAGAGTATCCCCATCTCTCCGAGTGGCTGTTGAAATATCCAACTACTATGCAGTTGGAGTCTCTGACCTCCATACTCGAGAGCGATAGGTCTCTATTTGGTGGTCCGTACAGATTGAAAATGCGGAGCTTCGTCTCTTGAGCCATTATGTCAACTCCTACAATTTCTGCTTGTCCGGTGTGATTGACAGATACCGCGCTACTCGGTATGCAGTTTCTGGTCAGTATCAGGACCCCTCCTTTGTGGCCTTCTCTATCTAGACGGAAGGTCTGGTATCCTCTGATTGAGAACTTTTCGGATCCGAAACCTGAACATTACTGAAACATGATATGTCAAGACTGGATGATTTACACATATGCAACCAGCGGTGTATCTTGGATATCCGATGTCATGACTACGTCTTCATCGCAGAAGTCTCTGCAAAAACAACCTCTACTCAATCTCAAAAACTCTTTATCGCCGCCGAGTTTCTTTGTTCGATCAAAGTGTACAGTTGGACCAGTAAACCACGGCGCACAAGATACTACACAAGTTGTTTCCTAGCGCCATAAAAACTCCTCCGACCTGTTGAATGCACAGAAACGGCCGTTCAAGCACAGAATGACTTCAGCAGATATTAACATTCACCTACGCCCCAGACGAGGTCTGTAACCACGCCGCCGCAGTGGGTCATGGCTGTGGCCGACCGACGCAGCGGGCTTCAGTCGCCTAAGCGAACATTATTATTTTATCACAACGCGTAACTGAGACGCTAGTCCAATCAGGCACAATTTACTGACTATGATCACTATCTCTCTTTCATGTAGCGTTCCGTGGAAACATCCCGTTTTCAAGGCAGTCGGGCAGAAGAGATGTGGATCAATGTGATTCCCTGTAGTAATGAGGGTCGTGCAGATGAAGCCAAGCACCTCACACCCATATGGAGGACCACGTTCCATCTTCATCAGCACACTCGGGATGTGAAAAAAGCAACAACAACCCGCCAATAAACGCCCATTGCAGGTCCCAAACAAGAGTAAACTTACTCATGGTGGGCATCAAACATCAACAGCCTCCATCATACCAGAATAAAACGAAACATACATTACAGCCACATAAACAGTTGCATGGATAACAAACAACGCAAATGGAGCAACTAATGAACCACACCAACATAATTAGACTTGACACGATATACGATTTGAATTTGACGACGGCCATTTGCTAAAAGCGAGATCAGGAATGTGTGAGAAATACCAACCGCGGTATACCAGTTATGAGACTAGTGACGTAATGTTGTGTCAAGTCTGTATTATATTATGTTGCTGCTGTTCGTTGGGTCCTACATTTGTGTTGTTGTTTTTCCTTTACCAAGGTCTTGTGGTTGTAAAGTAAGTTCAGTAGTTTTGTTTTTGTTTTCATGTAATAGAAGGCAGACAAAAAGGATCTCTGAAACTATCGTCCAATAACTCTTCTCTTGGTCACTTACAAGCTGTTTACAAAATGTATCCTTTGCCAGAATCCGCACCACTGTCGAAGAATATCAACCAGTCGAACAGGCAGACTTTCGAGGTTTGTACGTCACAGTGGACCGTATATAAACCTGCTGTCGCCTTACTGAGGTAGCCCGAGAGTCCCAGACGCCCTTAATATTCATCTTCATCGATTACAACAAAGGTTTTGTTTCGGTAGAACCACATATTTTCTGGCGTTTAGTGTTCACATTAGAATTATCGCCAACATACGAACTGCACTACCACATTTCGTCCTTTCCAACGTCAAATTGTGGTACCAATTCAGAAGGGAGTCCAGCAGGGGGATATATCTCACCAAACTTTTTCTCCGCATGTTTGGAATCAGGCATCAGCCGATAACAGGGACACCTTTGGCATTCTTTTTGACGGCAGACGCCTCAATCACATTCGATCTATCGATGATAAAGTGCTTATTACAGAGTCAGCGGCAGAAGCCAGCCAAACGATGCACCTACTCGATGGAGAGGGCAGGAACGCGCGACTGGAGATTAATTTTCTCGAAGACCAAAGAGTTGCGCAATCGCTTCGCCACTTATTAATCTAGTCTACCTTGGCAAGGTATGATTGGAGAATATATATATATACGAGTACATCTATCGTGTCCGCCTTCAAAGTATGAACAATAACCTGGAACCTGAACTGAAAAGACGTCGCCGCGCGGGTTTGGCAGCCTTCTCGTCTATTAACACGGTCCTGGACGGTTGTTATGAAAAAGACATAGAATCTCCTTCTTAAATTCCAATGAACTCATTCCCTGCCATGTGCTACAGTACTGAGACGTGGACACTAACAAAATCACTAGAGCACAAATTGAGAGTGTTCTACCACTGCGCTAATCAGCCGCGTTAGTTGAAGTGGATTTGGCGAATCATCATCACTTCAAACATGCTGGCTAAATCTGTGGATTTTGTTAATCATCCCGTGCAGAAAACAGTACAAATCTAACTTATCCTCGAAGATAGAGAGTGCGTACGTGCTCAGTAACGTTCTGTGTTGTGTAGTTAACAAACCTAAAACGACCGGTGTCTTAGATCGATCCAAGGTATTCCGAGTACAACTGTTTCATCAGTCACTAGTACAGTTCTGCCAGTTCCACTCAGCGTCACTGATACTGTTGCGTCTCTCTAGCGAATCTCGTGATCAGGTGGGAGGTTTTTAGTAGTCCGGGAGGCCTCTTCTTGCCTCGTGGGTACCAAATTGTAGCCACAGCGCTTGATCGGTTGTGCTTACTTCAAGCTACATGTCCAGCAAGAGCTGTGTATAATTATTTACACGTTGCGGGATATCTTTTACATGCGACATTTCTTGAATATCCCTTCTGTGTAGTCCCCTCTGGCGTTGTTGTCCGAGTGTTAAGCCCATATATTTAAAACGTTGGGCTTAGAATAGAAACATCAAAGCTACACTGACATCCAGCAAAATGGACTCTGATAAGAAAGTATGACTCGCTTAACAAGTCGCCAGTGGATTCCAAATTGCTCATAAGAAACTTATGTATGAAATCAATAATGGAGAGAACATTGCTGGCTGCGTAGCAGACAAGTTACGTTACTGCAGTATACAATGCATTTAAGAGGGACTCGGTTTAGGAAAGGGACTCGGCACTTATGGGTCTATCGAGATAGACGTTACGACGGTTCTGTTTCTGTCTTGGCTATTCATCTACCATAGCAGAGCTATAAGGCGATCGCCTCTCAATGAACTCCCCAAAGCACGAAACAAAGTGTGTTGGAACCACGCAAGTTTCAAGAAAACCTCTGTTCTGATGGAAAGTGGGAGGGATTACCTGGACCTATCTAAGTCGGGCGACACATTCAGAGGCCCCGTGTTAAACAAAGTCTACTTAAAATAGCTTAACAGTTGCAGAATGGAAAAAATAGCACGATGTTAGCTTATGTCTATGGGAACACATTTGAAAGATAATGACAATCCAATCCAATAAGTTAATTGAGTTTCGACAGGGATTGTAAGCCGCAAATATTAAGATCGTAAAATAACCTACTTTTGATAGCCTTCGGCTACCTGGTAGCAGGCATACACATGCCTGTTTTCTAAAAAATGCTATGCATGCCAAGCAAGAACTCTTTTTTCTGCCACGCTGTTTCCGTGTGACGTGGTCGATCATGTAGCCCACGCTACTTAGTTGCCTCATAAAACATGTCAGCAAGGATACAGTGTCACTTTTCCTATTCTAAATTTGGAAAATGTATTAGATGAATAACTACATATCTATAAAATATGCTTAACAATAATAGACGACATTAAGCGAATTTTTGCAACATTCTACAGCTGTGGTTGACGTTGCGCAGTCTGACGTACACTGTTCGCTACAGCTGCACCGTACATTATGCAATTCCAAGAAGACAAAGTTGAAACATAACGATCGTCTTCTGGCTTCTGTATGTAAAAGAGCAAGCTTAGTTGACAATTGCTTTTCGTGTAGCTAGATCTATCTTCTTGTGGTTGCAATTTCCGGGAAAGCTTCGCTTTACATTCTGCTATTTCTGTACCATTGATGACGTTTCTAGGAATTCCTCCCAAACGGTAAGACACAGCTACGTTCTTCAGGTGTGCAGAATATTACACTCGTTGTGAGTGTAAGACCATGGTTACAGCTAGATTTTTGTGTGTAGGTACTCGTGTTTGGCTGAAAGAATTTTCGCAACGTATGATGGTTGTTGTTGTTGTTGAATGTCGGCAATGAGAAGGGTTACTCTTTTGTGCGCCATGCAAAAGACGTTTAATGGCGCGTTGTTGTATGTTTCCTCCTCTCGCAAGCGTGCTGATGAAGGTGGATCGGGGTCTTCCAGGCGGCTGTGCTATGCTTGGCTTCAACTGCGTGCCGTTCACTACTACATGGATCACATCGATCGCCTATCTTGTTAGCCAGACTGCTAAGAAGGACAGCCCGTTTCTAGAGAGGACAACGAGGAAGTCTAGGTGGGGGTCTTGGCCAGTATATTTTGCCTAACCCTGTTATAATGTCTGATCAGTATGATTTGCCTAACCAGACGTCAATCGTCCCCCCCCCCCCCCGTGATGTGTTTGTATAACAGTCTTGTTTCCCATAGTCGAAAGACACCCATCAGTTTTATTAATGTTATTGATATATGGCTTGGCTTCGGCTTGGCTTCGTTCGTTCTCAATCGCCCGCTACCAAACCCTGAAAGGGCTTAAATAGCAGAATGTAGTCCAGAGACCGAATGCGTTGTGTCGTAGCTTACAGCTTGACTGCAATCTTTGCACTTTTCAGTCCAACACATCCGACTTCAGCAAGCATTTTGTGAGTACCGGGTTAGCATTTCCTCTTCTATCCCTTCTCCTCAGTCAGTCTGCCCTGTTGCATCCTGTTATCGAGGATCACCGCGTGGAGGTGTAGAAGGGTCTTGGCAGCTCTGGTTCACTGGCCCTGACGCTTGCAGTCTGCTATGGGTCGCTGACCACTGCAGTTCATGCTCTGCTCAGCATCTTGATCCCTTATTGATATATCATACTGCAAGAACAAGGCTATATTAACTTTGTGTCAATACATTTGAGTACAATAATTTGTGAGTGTTTCACAGTATAGATCCAAACAGTCAGAACTCTGGAACGGAAATTCTCAACTTTTACCTCATCGGGGCATAGTACTGTTAGAGGCTTCTTTCGTATCACACTTTACTTATAAAGTAACGCTAGAACTTCAGGGTGCTTCACATACATTTATAATTAGTTCACTTTTATAATGTTGGATTAAAAGATCACGCAATATAGCTATATGTATCATAATTGAATTGGTGCACTAAAGGACATATACTCAAAAAGACGTTCTTCTGTGGAAACAAGACAAAGGCATCGCAATAATAGTAGACATCCGAATTTATAAATATATAACTAGTAAAAATAATAATAACAGCCGTCCATCGCAAACGACGATGACAACATTAGCCGGTAGACATGTTGTGTTGCACCTCACCGGCGAGTACTGAGGTGGCTGTATAGTCCAATTCTGGCACGGAGAACCATGTAGTATTTAAGGTTAGAAATGGACATGGGCGTTTCAGTTGGTTTTTATTTTCTCAAATTCTTGTTTTTCTGTGCTTTGGAGGTCTCCGTCGTTTCTCAGCAATGGAGGTGCCCCTGATGGTAGTTCCACGGCATGTCATGCGGTCCTGTGTGAGGCATTTCCATGAGTGTGCGTCAATGTTGAAGGGTGTCAGAGATACTTTGAGAAAGTCTTTGAAACGCTTCTTTTGGCCGCCGACCAGACGGAGGCACTTTTTAAGCTCAACATACACTAGTTGTTTTGGGATGCGGTTGCCTAGCCCCCGCATGACGTGGCCGGCCCACCTAATTAACATAACCAGTAAAGAAGAGCTCAAACCCAGATCATAATCTTTATAAATTAACCATTCCAATCGATAAATTTACCATTACTGTTATTGCATTGAGTCTAACTGCTCACCTCTTTGAGTGGATTGTGTATTAGAAGTTGTTATGCACTGTAATCGACACGTGGTTTACATGCACTTTGTTATTTTTCTCATGACGCTTTGGAACATGTCCTACATGTGAAGGGGACAGCAATATAACCGATTAGCCATTCGCTCCTCAACCATTCTTTGCCTAGGCGATCAATCGCTTATCAACCAATCTCTAACGAAATGACCAGTCGCTCCTCAACCAGCTGTTATCCAAGTGGTCATTCGGTCATCAACCAGCCTTTATCAAGATAGTCGCTAGCTCTTTAATTTGTCTTTATCCAAGTGGTCACTGGCTCTTCAACCAGTCTTTACCTAAGTGGTCACTCGCTAATTATTTAGTCTTTAGCCAAGTAGTCTAGCTCTTCAATCAGTCTTTACCTAGGTGGTCGCTCGCTTTTCAATCGCGTTTACACAAGTGGTCGCTGACTCCTCGACCAGTGTTTACCTAGTTGCCCACTCGCTTCGCATCCAGTGTCCATCCAGGCTATGAAGCTGCACAATCAGGACGACAAGATATGATAACCAAAAAGATTATGGACGTGATTGTGAGTGTCAGTTCCCCACCAATAGATGCAAATCTCTATTGGGGGAGTCAGATAGATAGAACAACGGATAATAATGGCAACTTCGGGGTAGAAGAAATTCCAACTCCAGGCTGCACACCTCCTCGCCCTACAGGCTTAAGAGCACCCGGTTACTATGGAATCGCCTTGTGAGTTTGCTTGAAATCTAAAGAAACAAAACTCATAATTTAACACAGGACATAACAGAAATAGCTAAATATGATACTTATTATCATCATCATCATCAAGTGCCGTCTCCGCAACGGAGGTTGACGGTAATGGTTCACCAGCTGTCTCTGTCCCGCGCCAGGCTAATATAGGCAGTCAAACTATGTTACGACGACATCCTGATATTGTCTCTTCATCTGTATCTCTGCCGCCCAGTGGCTCTATTGCCCTCTACTCTGGTCTCCAAAATAACTTTCAGCATACTGTCATAACGCTTGACATGACCAAAATATGTGTTCTTCTCATTTTTGTTTCCTCCATTGGTGTCTGACTCACCTGAAGTTGTTCCAGAAAATCATTATTGGTTTCCAGATCTTTCCAAGAAACTCGTCCAAGTCTTCTGAATACCCACATTTCAAAGGCTTTAATCCGCTTCTTAATTGTCTTAATCAGGGACCATATTTCTGCTTCATGCAATAAAACTGAATGCACATAGCATTTTGTGATTCTCATTTTTAGAATCTGAGATATCTGCTTTATCAGAAGTGTATCTCTCTAAGATCTGAGATATCTGCTTTGTCAGAAGTGTATCTCTCTAAGATCTGAGATATCTGCTTTGTCAGAAGTGTATCTCTCTAAGATCTGAGATATCTGCTTTGTCAGAAGTGTATCTCTCTAAGATCTGAGATATCTGCTTTGTCAGAAGTGTATCTCTCTAAGATCTGAGATATCTGCTTTGTCAGAAGTGTATCTCTCTAAGATCTGAGATATCTGCTTTGTCAGAAGTGTATCTCTCTAAGATCTGAGATATCTGCTTTGTCAGAAGTGTATCTCTCTAAGATCTGAGATATCTGCTTTGTCAGAAGTGTATCTCTCTAAGATCTGAGATATCTGCTTTGTCAGAAGTGTATCTCTCTAAGATCTGAGATATCTGCTTTGTCAGAAGTGTATCTCTCTAAGATCTGAGATATCTGCTTTGTCAGAAGTGTATCTCTCTAAGATCTGAGATATCTGCTTTGTCAGAAGTGTATCTCTCTAAGATCTGAGATATCTGCTTTGTCAGAAGTGTATCTCTCTAAGATCTGATGTATCTGCTTTGTCAGAAGTGTATCTCTCTAAGATCTGAGATATCTGCTTTGTCAGAAGTGTATCTCTCTAAGATCTGAGATATCTGCTTTATCAGAAGTGTATCTTTAATGCTGTAAATGTATTATTCGCCATTGCAATTTATTTAATGATATCCCTTTTTCATTTACCATCAGCGTAAATGAGTTGGAAAGATTTACATAGCTTGACACCTATTCCATAATTTCTTAATTCATGTAAATGGAAGCTTTTGGAATTTCTTATTTTTTGGTGAACTTCATAATTGTAGTCTTTTTGATGTTGATTACAAACCCATATTGCTGACTTTTGCTGGTTATCTTATCCATTAAGTTCTGCAGATGTACTGAATCTTCTATATATTTATTATATAATACATAAATACAATAAGGTGTAAAAACGATACTCAGTAATTGATACAACAATAAAAGACCCGAAAACGTTGTTTCCTTTGTATCGGAATGATAAGAATAAAGCAGATAGGAATGATTGAGATCCGTATCGGGATATCACCATCAGTCGAATACTATTTCATTTGTTCCATATTAAGAATCGACACATTATTCATTCTCAGTAATGTTGGGTATTATTACATTGTGTTGGTCGTTCTGTAAATTGTTGTTATACATTTGTTTTTATGATTGAAGTGGAACTTGTTATTTCATCTATTCTTCTTGTTTCTTGTTCGCCATTGTTACTTACTTACTTTCCGTGTCCAGCAACCGCACATAGTCTTCATCTAAAAACCAGCCATTGTCAGTGCTCTTTCATTGCCACCATCAGACCTTCCACTGCACACGATTCCTGCGACATATAATTTCTGTGACATATAATTAGGCGTTCCGGCTACTGGACGGGCTCCACATTCGCAATAATTATTGTCTGCAAATCCCCACTTTTTCAGGTTAGACACACATCTAGAAAAACCTGTTCTTAACCTGTTCAGAGATTTCCACGTAGTATATAGCAAATTATGTCCTAGTGCAGATTCTTCTTTGATCTCGTTCCAGTCTTCGCCATTCTTTTGGCGCCACTTTTCCGTGAGGTTTACTCTCGCGGTTCTGTTATGAGGACTATATAGTCCGCAGTAAACTGTCCTTGATTTCAGCCATATTCTTTCTGATGTATGTCCAAAACGAGGGTGTCTGCGGTGACAGGACTGCTTTTCTTTCTCTTTTGTCATTGTTTTACTATGCCAACACGAAAAGTAAAGTCCTCTTGAAAATGCTATTACGATGAATAATTTTTCAGGGTGATATTAAATAGTTTTGTGTAAAGGTTAATACCCGAGTGCTAGTGCTCAGTACGCAATTACCTAAGCATAAAGCAGTATAGTAGAATATGTGCTAGTTGCCCGCAAGCATATATGGATAATAAGGCCAGTTTTAATTTGTAAGTGGCTAATCAATCGGTTATTTCCACTTCTTATGTGGAACAGGCTGACCTGCATCGCTAATCAATGTAGTTCATTTCTCTTTTTTGTTTCTCCCTCCATTAAAAACGTGTATGTTCTCTCATTTTCTGATAGTATGTCCTGTAGCACTATACTACTTTTGGATTTTAGTTCGTGTAAGGGTATTTGCAGCTCTGGTTTTGTAACATAACTGAAAGCTTGCAGAACTGGTACTGCATCGATAAGGGCCATAGCTTCCTAACATTGGCGTGTTTGTTATTTCTTCAGCAATACTTGGTGTATATACTTCATCAGAGCAAATTGGGCAGAATTGTCGATGGGTGAATTGGTGTTTTATTTATCTGAGTAGACTACATAGCTTCTTTCTTATCCACTCTTCACAACTCTGATTGCAGATACACCATTACATACCTACATACATGTTTCTCTGACCTGTAGTGCATTGAACACGCCACGTGCTACTGGTTTCTTTTGGAGAACAATTTGCTCTTTCATTGGTCTTTAATGTCCATATTTTGGTATTTCTGCCGTGGATTTCAGGAGGCGTTGGATTGAACCCTTTAGTGGTGTCCAGCATTATTATATCATCGGTTATTTTGGGAAGTTGATGGTTCATTCACAAAAGGGATAACTTTGATAGCACTGAATAGTTGAGCGCTACACCACTTAGTCCTCGTGGCGAAATACAGTGATATCGACCACTGTTATCTACACGCTCCAACAGATCAGCTATTACATATGAGGCTGGTTTACATTTAGGGAGAGAAAGACAGCGATAAATGGAACTGCCCTCTCATCCCATAATAATTGAAGGCTTAGTGCAATGAGGTACATAATACTTGATCCGTGACGGCAGTGTACTATCTCGTATATTATCTCAGGTCCTTTCATATCTTAAGGTACCAACGACATAATAAGATATCCTTTGCTCCAACTGCAGCCCCTATATGTTCCTCTGACTTCATCAGGTACGCATACACAGCTAGGTCGGCTGGGAGAAGTAGTTATACCAAGAAAAAAACCTACAGCATACCTAGAATTTCAAACCCAGGACGATGCGATTTAAACCTGATTGATTAGCTTGTTGTGTAACATGTGACAGCTAACACACACATTTAGTGAAAGAGGAGTAAGGACGATTGCAAGAACCAACAATGGAAATAATAATATTCAAACAAAAACCAACATGTAAAACGAATGATAAATTTCACGTACCTGGGTAGCATAATTTCAGATGCGAGAAAGGAGACACCGAAATCCAAAATAGATGTAATAAAGTAAGTCAAATTATTTTGCAAATTTCCCCGATATTACAATGTAAGCACGTGACATTGGATACACAAAGAACACTACACAACAAAATATTTCTACACACGTTGTGCTATCAATGCCAGAATCGGACATTAACAAACACAGATAAACGACGCCCCTTAACAAAAGAGATGAAATGTCTGCGCAGAATGCTTAGAGTAACAATAAATTATTGAATCAGAATCTAAGATATTAGGAAACAGGTAGGTACAACACCAGTGCTAGACCTCATAAGGAGGCAACAAACCAAATTGTTCTGCCACCTGACACATCAAGCACTAGAGTATCTCTCATAAAGGTTGGCTTTACATATACAATGGATACAAAGCCAAGGGCAGCACACACAAAATATGGAAAGCAGAAACAACAGATGCAATGCAACTCACTATGAACGAAGCACATACTACGGCCCAGTCAAGAAAACTCTTCATAACCCAACGCTGAAAAGCACAAACATGACAAGAAACGACAAGCAAGAAAGAAGAGAAAGGGAAGTCATGACAAATAATACATAAAAACCCTTTTTCCAAAAAACCTAAAGAAGTACCTCAAATACATATGCATCAGTAGGTTCAGTAGATAATAAATAAAACAATTCAAAATATTTGTTTTAATAGCATTTAAAAAATAACATTTTAGAGTTATGACACTTCTCTTAACATGTTTCACTAAGCTAAATCGACCGATACACATTCTCCTGATTGGTAGATTGTATCCTGTGGCATAGTTCTGAAGAGAGAAGTTTCACATATAACTATTATCAATTGACACTAAATTCATCTTTACGTTTCCTTCTTTGTATTTTATATGGATGTATACCTTCACATGATATTATCCAATACTTGTCAAGGTATGTGAGTTGAACAAAGGATTTCAGACGCACATGCGTGAGAGAACTAGCAAAATGAGGAAAATGTTGAGCAAGCATGAAAGAAATGCTGGATATGTGAACATCCACATTTTCATGGGTGACTTACTTCTCATGTGTCGTGAAAATACATTGATTGAATAAAAACCTTGGCAAATAAATCGATATTCAACGCTGGCTTTATAAATAAAAACATAGTATACATGAGCAGAATAGACAGCTACACAGAGAGATATACAGATAAACAGACAGACGTATAAATAAATAGACAGACAGACAGTCAGACGGACGAACGGATTGAAATATATATATATATATAGGGAGAAAGAGAGAGAGAGAGAGAGAGATACAGAGAGAGAAAGAGATTAAGATATTTGTTTCATTTAATCAGTGAAGAGAAGGGAGAAACAGACACGGTTCCAGAAATAGATTAATACACTTTCAGGAAAAAACATGAAAGGAGAGTGACGAATGCTGTTTGGGCACACATTCATTTTTAAAATGGTGCTATTTTTGTGTGGACACCGATAGGATCAGTCTGGGGGAGGCTTCGACTGTTTGATGCATGGGATGCAAGCCTATGTCAAATTGATTACACGCAACTGGCGTCATCAATGCTTCTTATTGAACGGTTTTGGAATCTGCGTGATTCTGAAACTACGCTAACCGCTCTGCATGTTTTCGTGTATGAGTGCGAGTGTGTGTGACAGTGAATGAGTGCGTGTGTTTGTGTCTGAATGTGAATGTTATTGTGTGTGTGTGGTCAACAGTCTGCTGAGTTTAACGTAATCTTCTCAGTTTGAAAAAAAAAGCGGAGAAAACAATACCAACATTTCTAACAAATGAGTTACAAAACAAACAAAAATTAGATTCTTCTTCTTCTTCTTCTTCGTTTGTTCTCAATCTCCCACTACTAAACCATGAAAGGGTTAGTAGCAGAATGTAGTTCAGAGAACGGAATGCGTTGTGTCGTAGTTTACAGCTTGGCTGCAATATTTGCACCTTTCGGTCCAACACATCCGACTTCGGCAAGAATTTTTTGAGTACCGGGTTAGCATTCCCTCTTCGATCCTTTCTCCTTAGCCAGTCTGCCCTA
Organism: Ariolimax columbianus; assembly: GCA_036924085.1. NCBI lineage: Eukaryota > Metazoa > Mollusca > Gastropoda > Stylommatophora > Arionidae > Ariolimax > Ariolimax columbianus. Next base: position 53,308,101 of record JAVGWX010000011.1, read on the forward strand.
CTGCAGCCTGTTATCCAGGATCACCGCGTGGAGGTGTAGAAGGGTCTTTGCAGCTATGGTTCGCTGGCCCTGACGCTAGCAGTCAGCTATGGGTCGCTGTCCACTGCAGCTCATGCGCTGCTCAGCATCTTGATCCCAAAAAATTAGATTCGTTTTCCCGTTGACTGAAAGAAGGACGTATCTTTTATATAGCTTAAGTAAGGAATAATAACGTTACATATACATATATATTTATATATATATATACGTATATAAAGAGTATCGACTGATAAGCGAATTGGTAAAGCACTCGTTTTTAAATGTTTCAATGCAAAGCTACGGGGTTCTACTCCAAATACCGGCAGCTTCAGTCAACCCAGCTATAAATGGGTGCCTGATTTACTGTTAGAAAAGGAAAAGGCAACGAGGAATGTATCTGAACTATATTTTACTGAGCTCTAAAAAATAATTCCTGACCATCGGTTGCGTCTGCTGAAGGACTTCCTTTATCTTCTAATATTAAGTTAGGTACATTACAGACATCAGTTTGAGTTGAGATGTGTGTGATGTTATTGTAATATGCCTGTTCTGTTCCAAAGAATCGACTTAACTGCGTCCCCGGCACACCCATAGATTCACAGTCAACAATTGTCGAGGGGTGTGGGGTGAGGGCTGATGTTCGCAGTCGTGTGTTGGATGTGCACCATTCTACTCTGTCCTCTCACACGCTCGACTTGGCTCGAACCTTGTCTGGTTTCAAATAGGGCTACGGTTTTTAGTAGGTGTGAGGGACAGTTTTCTTCCTCACTGAGTTTAACAGTAGGCCAGTGAATATGTATAGCTAGGTGAACTTGAACGTGTGAATAATGTTACATTTACCGTGAAAAGTAAACGTTCTTCAATTCTGCTCTTCGCACGTTTTTTTTTTATCTGTAGTTATCTGTGAATTTTTTTGAGTGTCATTCTTCTGTTATCCTGGAGATCTCTTGAATTTATTGAGTACACGTGAAGTATAGTTTCTAGAACTTTCTGTTATATGTGAAGTATAGTTTCTTAAATTTTATGTAGCACGTTATGTATTACTTCTAGAACTATCTGTTATGTGTATGGTATAGTTCTTAGAACGTTATGTGAGGTAAAGTATCTAGAACTGGTTGTTATATGTGAGGTATAGTTTCTAGAACTTTATGTTATACGTGATGAATAATTTCTAGAACTGTTTGTTGTTATATGTGTGGTATAGTTTCTATAGCTGTGTGTGTTATATGTGTGGCATAGTTTCTAGATCTGTCTGGTTATATGTGATACATTTTTTAGCAACAGTGTGTTAAACCCAGAAGGCATCTTCACCCTTGACTTGCTTTTCTATGTGTATACATCCCAAGTGTTTGATAGCCTTCTACGAGAGCGTACTGAATGAGTGCGGATGTATATTCCAGGACAAATATAATAAGGTCATTCTTACCTTCCAAACGCAGTGTTGGACCTGCACTCTGCCATCTAGAGTGACAGAAATGTAAGTAGCATGTCCTTTACAGAACGTAGCTTCTTAATACCGCCACCTGTTTGGCTGTTATAAGCTTCCAAGTGTGCAGTACGATAGGTTGCCATTACTTTTCGTACGTGGAGAAGCAATCGCCCGCGAAAAAATTCAGTCTCTGCCAAATTAAACACTGTGGGAATCGAACCTTGTGATTGTGAAAACTGAGCGAGTTTCTTCCCTAGCCCACTCAGCCTCTTGAGTGACTGGAATGTGATGATAATAACGATGATGATGGTGGTCAGAGGGAGAGAGAGAGAAGAAGGTATAAAGTTTTAATAATAATATTTTCACTCGTACTTTCTAAAGCACATGTCTTATTTAATAAATTGACCATCGTAAATGTAAACGTAATATACCAATTCGAGTTTAATCCTATTATTTTTCATTGCCATATATATATATATATATATATATATATATATATATATATATATATATATATATATATATATATTGAGTACATCTCAATTCTGCTCATTCATCAAGACAGAACTGGTTGTTTGCGGTGCTATTTTCACATATCATTTTCCACCTACAAAGTTTGCTAACCCGCCTTATATTACTGATTGTATCGGCAGATATGTGCCAGGAAAGCTTCGAATTCGTTAAACTGAGTAGTTTATTGTGTTTGCTTTCGAAAGAGTTTTTTTATGAAGTAATGTCTTAGGCTTCCAGAATACCTGTGAAATGTGACATGTGTCGATAGCAATTGTATTTATTCATTCGAAATGTCAGAAGTGCACGAGTGAACATTAAATGTTGCTGTTCAACAAGTAGAGGGACAAGTTGGTCGCGTTTATTTTCAATTGAATAACGTTTTTAAGGCGAGTATTTTGTCGAGTGTTTAAAGATATTATCAGACTGGAAGAGTGGACGTTGAAATAATAACGCTTTGTTTACCAGTCCTTCGTGAACTATAAAATTGCGACATAACTATATTCAATGTGTAGGACAATAAGTTATAGTATGTGAAATAAATGAGAAAAAAGTTATAAATCGCACAAGAAATATATGAGAACATAAGTTTTGTAATATGAAATATACGATTCAACAATATTATACAAAATAAAACAGAAAACGAATTATTTTATAGCAATTTTATGAGAAAACAATATACTATTTTGTGTGCAATTCTGTAGAAAAGGATAATGTAAATCATGTGAAACGAGTATAATGTAGTGTGAATCGCGAACTAAGGTTACTAAATTATGTGATTCGATACTTATGTTTCAAAATTATGAAATATCAATCCAAAGTGAAAACCGTAAGGAAAAACTATGTCCGTCTTTTAATTCGTGAACAAGGTCCGAAGAAATTTTCTACTAAACTGCATATCAGATCCAAATGATTTTGGGCATGCAGCTTTAGAATATCCATGGCGCTTTTTATTTAGTCCATAGATCTTAAGACATTGGCACGTCGGCGAATTATTTTGAACTTTTAGGACCATTGCAAAGAAATTAAATTTAAGATTTTACAGTACGCAGCTGAATTTCACAGCATTTTGTTCATAGGCGTATCTCCTTAATATCTTGATAGATCAATTGTTTGTTTGTGTTGCGCTTTACGTACATTAGTAAAAATGGCACCAATGTGCAACATGTAGTGCAGCCCTTCGGTCACCCTTAGACCCTAAGGTGGTATCACATGCACAGCTAATTGTATGTTGCGTAACGCATTTGAATATTGAAATGTAATTATTGCTATTGTATGTACACCTAAATGTTTTGATAAACATAATCTAATTAATCCAAGTCTGCTAATCAGAATCTCCACAATAGATGATAATAATCTTCCGAATCTGTCGATTCAAAGAGGTTGATAATTGTTACTGGCTGGACAAATTGTAATACATCTCGTTGCCAGTACTGTTCTTCTTCCTGGAGCACATGTTCAACACACTTCTTCCAGAACTGAATGTTTATTTTTGAAAGGTGCTCACGTGTCAGCACTTCAACACTACACATTTTAAATGTCCTGTTGTGTTCGGTAACTTGTCTTTTGACTTTAGCCCACACAAGCTCTAATGTAAACTTTAATTTCCGGAGAGTAACAAATTGATTTTTTGTTGTCAACAGTTTCAATATCTCCCGTTTTATGACATCTCTGTCGAAATCGTCAAATTTCCTTCTTCTTCCTTGCTTTTGATATGTGTGCACTGAGTCCTGTCCAATCCATAGGTGAAAGGATGATCTATCTAGACCAAACGCCAATTACGTTTGTTTCTCTTTGTAATGGATATCGCAATATAAATGACCCATCTTAGATTCCCGGCTGAAGAACTATTTTAGTAAAACGGTAACATTCTGCATTGTTATAAATGTACACTTCAAACTCTTTTTGAAATGGATATACATATAAGTTTTGAAAAAGCAACAGTATGTCACAATAACCATACCTCATACTATTAATATGTATTGATCGGCATTCTGTCAGTCTCAAGAGACAATGGACTTCACGCTAGAGAGGGGGCAGTCAGTTGATGCCCTTGCTTTTGCCGAACACGTTTGGAGTCTGCATCTTGTCTTCCGCTGCCTGCAGACCAACACACAAAGCCAGTCTCTAGCCGGGTCTATCTGTGGCAAGTTCCTCCCAGTTGCAGGTGTTCATATCCAGCGCCTTCAGGTTACCCTTACAAACATCTTAATAGCGGATGAAGGTTCTACCTATTTTACGTTCGCTAGTGGTCAGCTCTCCGTATAGGATATCTTTTCGCATTCTCACATCCCCCATTCTGCACACGTGACAAAGCCACCGCAAGCTGCGCTGGCGGAGGATCGTAACTAAACTGGCAATTTTTGCACGATCCAACACATCGCAGTTAGTCACTCTCACTCCATGACATTTCAAGTATGCGGCTCAGGCAGCGCATTTGAAAAGCATTTAGTTTTTTTGTTTTTTCATGAGATACATACAGAGTCAATGTTTCGCTGCCATAGAGCAGGGTACTGATAACACAGGTTCTGTGCACACCAACCTGCGTGGAGATGGTCAGTATGATGTTATTTCACACTCTCTGTGAGAGCCTGGCAAGTGCTGATGAGGCCATTCCCAATCGCTTCTGTACCTCCTCGTCCAGTGAACGGTTGTCAGTTTTGATATATTCGAGGTACGTAAAGTAATTTTATACTTCCAGCTTGTTATCGTTTAAGACAATATCTGGCGGATTTGCACCTTGATTCATCACTTTTGTTTTTTGTACTCTGATGGTGAGTCCACACAGATCACACGATTTTGCCAACCTATTAATGAGGGTCTGTAATTCAGGTTCCGTGTGGATGACCAGGGCAGCATCGTCTGCGTAGAGCATTTATTGAATTACAGTCTCTCTTCTCTTACTTTTTACTCGCAATCTGGTTAGATTTAAAAGTTTCCCATCTGACCTAGTATGCATATAGGCAGAAAGACCCGCTCTGTAGCAGTTCCAAAAGCGTGTTAAGCAGTGTGGCAAAGAAAATGCCGAATAGAGTCGGATCCAGCACACAACCTTGTTTAACTCCGCTGTTAATATTGAAGGCCTGGGATTCCTGACGTCATGAAGCACTGCACCTTTCATGCCCACATGAAAGACCTAATCCTGCTCAGTAGTTTAGGACGGCAGCCATTTTTAGACAATACTTTAAAAAGACCTCTCTGTTTATCAGGTCGAATGCCTTGGTGAGGTCAAAGAAAGCAATACATAGTAGCCTGTGTTCTCTCTGCATTTGTCTTGCAATTGTCTCAGTGAAAAGACCATATCAACGCTGGACCTTTCTACTCGAAAACCATACTGAGACTCCAGGTAAACCATGTCGACCAGCTTTCTCAGCTTGTTCACGATGATGCTTGCAGACTCTTTGCCTATGGTGTTGAGGAGCGATATTCCTCTTTAATTGTTATAGTTTCCTCCGTCTCCCTTTTTCTTGCTAATGATGATTTTGTTGGCGTCTCTCGTTCATGTGATACGGCCCCCTCATCCCAACACGGGCGTATAAGCCTATAACTATTAGACAGTTTCGCATGAATTACGTTTGTTGTTTGATGATTGTCTGATTAATGAACGGGTGAATTAGGAATGTGTATTTACTGGGCGTGTTTGAAGGTTAAAACATACATTTTTAAATAGCCCGTATGTGTACCTTAAACATGTTAAAATGATGTCAAATTCAGTGAGCTTCTTTTTAATATAGACTAATGAATAAAGGACTGCACACAATTTAAAGGAATTTCATTGCTTAGCCATACTGGAAAGATATTCTGTAAAATACTGCAAAAAAGACTACGCCCAATCATAGAACCGCAACTTAGCAAAGCACAGATGGGATTTAGGAAAAACATTAAGTAAAATATGATTGCAGTGTCCTAACTTTTGCCATAAGCAGTTTTTGTGTCTGTGCCTCCCCAAAAACCAGGATATTAGATTTATTTTCTGACAATTGAATTCTTAACATTTATCTTTAAAACCACATTTCCGTGTCTCCAATAATCTCTGTACTTACCTGTTAATTGTCCATAACTTGCTGCCGTATATCAATACTGGTTCCAGGTATCATGTAAGAACTCGCTTCTTTAAATCTACTGATATGGTTTTTGTTGGACGCGATTCCCTTCATACTCTGAAAGAATAATTTTGCCTCAGCTATTCTGTTTTTTATTTCATAAGTGCATCTCCTATCAAAACTCATGTGGGTGCTCAAGTATTGAAATGTGTGTACTTGTTTTACTTCTGTCTCATTCACTTTTATATGCAATTTTGGAAATGTGTGTTGCTTAGTTACTACCATTAGTCATGATAACTATATATTTAAGTTGATACCCATTATTATCGTTTCAATAACCACATCGTTGACCAGCTCTTGTAAGTTATCGAAAGATAGAAATGAGGATGTAAAACACATGACACATTTAAGGTCTGGGAAACATATGCCATGCAGTATAAACAGTTATAATGAAATATGATACTCATTTTAGATCTAAAACAAACTGCACTTGTCAGCACAATTCAGAACAAAACGAATAAAGCACTAATTGCTAACTATTTGTGATAAAATAATGAATTACGACTAATAGATGACATTTTAAATCTGCAAAACAGAAATTATAATGAATATAAAATCAGTGCAGAAACACGCCTTTTCAAGTATATCGACCTAAAGCTAAATATTTATAATGCACTGAATAGACAAAATTAAGAGACAGAGAGGCATAAACTGAGCTTAAAGGTGTAAGGCTATATAAATGTAAGGATAGGAGTAGTAATAACATGTTAAAAAAAGACGAAATATAAAAAAAAAACGTGTGTAAACAAATGTATGATATTGAACTGAGAATGATGCAACTTTGTACTTTTGTCAATTGTCAATACCGAGTTATATGAAATTGCTAAAAATTGCAGGTGGGGTGTAAAACGATGGAAAGTTTGATAACAATCGAAGTAAAAGAGCTTATGTTGGCAGTTATCAGTTAAACGATCTACATTATATAGGCCTAAATTAGTGAGCCGATATACTCTATAATAGGTGTGTTTCCCGTTTAAAAGAGTAATAATTCAGTAGTTCTCATGGTAACATTACTGGCGATGTAGAGACAAAGACAAAAAGCAGTATAAGAATGAAGCAAATGCCAATTATAACTTATGTAAAGGACAAGACGTTTATGTATAGTAGAAACGCGAAAATAGGGAATTAATGATATCTAGGTTACACAATAATGATTGCATTCTTAACGGAAGTTAACAAATGTCATTTCTAAAATTATGTATAGACTTTAGTTTACTCCCGACTGGTACCGGGTTGATAGGAACAAAATCACTGCAACCTTAAAAGCTGGTTGTAGAAAGCGACTAAACAGGATTATGCGTAGACATAGAAACCTCATCATTGAATATCTGCTATTGAAGTCGCAATTGCAAATGTTATGAAACAGGCTCCCTGTTGTGGGAGCTCAAACCACATGAACTAGGCGAAGCATACTTAGTTTAGAGATGCAGTCTATTTCAGCCACTTATGAATCATTCCGTGGAGAGAATCTGCATGCACCCATATATGTCATATATAACCCTGGTAATCAATCAAGCATTTTGCTTGCCTGATGCCAGGCGGCTAATTCTTCTTTAAACTTATTTCGGTCATTTGCCTTGGAGTACCATGTTTGACCGCTGGCCTTGCTCGTGTAATCTCTGTCTTATTTCTGGACGTCCATGTAGACACTAAATATGCAAAACTACTAGATTGTCCTTGTGTAGTACATCAGTTATCAGACAAGCCCATCTGACTAATGCTTAACATTGCAGAATCTGCGCCGACAAGAATAGCAGAGCTATACTTGATTTATGTGTTGCGAATTCGATCCCGTACAGAGACTGTCAATGTTTGCTCCATTACCCTGCAAGCAACTCGCAACTTCTCTACATCAGTTTTCGTAGGTTCCATTCCTCGCTATAGCATGTTTTTTTTCTCCAACAAGCAACTGCCAGAAAATGGATAAGATGAGGATGAGCAACAACGTTCAAACATTTAGAGACGAGTTCGTCAGTGACAATGTAAGCGCTGCTATGACAAGGCATATGAGACACTAGCCAATATGATTCCAACACTAAAGAAGCGAATTAGTCTCTTCGAAAAGTTTAAATGATACTGCTCTTCAACAGGTCCATGAGTTCAAGTATTTTGGCAGTATTTTTTTCGGCAGACGATAGGATCGACACGGAAATTGAAACCAGGTGTCAGAAAGCATCTGTGGTGACTTATCAGCTGTCCCTACTACTTAAACGCCTGAACATTAGTTTGGCGACAAAGCAACAGCTGATAAACAGTATATTAATGCTGATTCTGTGCTGCAAGTGTTAAATATGGCCTCTGTCAAGGGCGTGCGAGAGCAGAGTTTCGACTTGTGAAATGAAGTGTTTGAGTAAAGTCATCGGTGTTATCAGAAGAGACAGACTACGGAACAACGACATTCGAAGTATGTTCGGCACTACGTCTTGTGTCGAATACATTTACAGGCAGAAAATAAGTTAGTTTGATCATCTCATGAGAATGGACACTTATCAACTTCCACTGATGGCTTACAGCGCTGGTAGATCTGGCTACAGGGCAAGGAGGCGGCCGATAGGTAGGTGATGGGAATAGAGTGAGTATGCAATGACAAGGGCTCAAATTTACCAACGCAACGCACTTGGCGCAGGATAGACGACTTAAGCTCCCAACGACGCTTAACGGCACAAGTGGAAAGAAACTAATTAACTACTAGTATCTATCAAACTGATAATGCCGAATACTGTTTAGTAGTAGTAGCTCCTTTTAAGTCATGTCTGAATACAGGTTGATGCGACTTTGGAGTAGGAACTCTCTACTGAGTTTTTTTTTGTTTTCTTTTTCCTTTCGTCGTTACCTCTTAACTCCCTTTTGTTGCATGATCTTATTTTCGTCCTTCCTGAGGTGGCTTTTTAGGATGCATCTCCATTTGGATCGGTCTGCAGCTATGTTTTCCCAAGATGGCAGATCCATGTCCAGAGCCTTCATGTCCCGCTTGCATATGTCTTTGAAGCGCAGTTGTGGTCGGCCAGCTGTTCTTTTACCACACGCTTTCTTCCCATAGATAATATTTTTCGGGATGCGACTGTCTTCCATACAACGAACATGACCAAGTCCTCGCAGTCTTCGTTGGCGAAGGAGGCTTCGTAAATACTTGGAAGACTGGTGCCATAATCCACCTCCCGATTTGTCACCTTGTCTCTCCATGAGACGCCAAACAGGGATCTTAGGCGACGTAGATTAAAGGTGTTTACCCTATGCTCTTGTTTAGCAAAGGTTGTCCACGTTTCAATGCCACAGAGAAGCGTATTGACGACACAAGCATTGTTGACCATGACCTTGGTTTTGGCTATACGTTTGTGGTATTCCAGACACATGTTGTGAGATAATGGTAGCAGCCATTCCAATGCGTTTGTCTATTTCGGCGTCTAGATAGAGCTTATTATTGATGAGGGACTCCAGATAAGTGATCTTGTTCACGGTTGCCAATTCGTAGTTATCGATAGTGATGGTTGGGTGGATATACGTCTTGTCCCAGCACATTTGTTTTATTCAGACTTATTGTGAGGCCGAAATCTTTTCAACCCTGGAAGATGCGATCTATCAATATCTGGAGTACATGCTGACTGTCAGTGACAATTGCTGCATCATCAGCAAAAATCAAGTCCCTGATAGTAACTTCCCGGATCTTGGTTTGAGCTTTGAGTCTCCCAACATTAATAAGGTATGTGGTAAAACTAATAAAGACATATAAGGCAGCAATACATTAACAACCTGGTGAAAAGAGGAGGTCAAAGTTTCCATAAAGTCTAAAAAATAATTGTATAAGGCATGAAACACTTCAAAGAAGAAAGTCGATTATTATGTTGACCATACTGTCATAAGATATAAGCAGCAGATCCTCAAACGAACTCACAAGGGAACTTGTTGTAGTATTGCAAGTATATATTAAACAGATGCAAGTCCAGCCTTATAGACTTCTACAAGTGTATCAAAGCGATGCGACAGGTCGACAATAGTTAACACATACCATCAATCGTTAACTATCGTGAAGGATCCCTTCTGCTCGAGAGGCCCGAGAGTGGATAGCACTGGAATGGATACTTCCACGGCATTCTTAACCGAATTGGTACAGTGCAGGAACTGGCACTCGTACCTCGACAAACAAACCACCTAGAGCCAGACATACTGATTCCAGACATGAAAAGCATACTCAAAAACAGTTCAGAGAACACGATGGGAAAAAAGTGCGAACCAGAAATTTTGTGTGTTTTATTTTTCAACATAGTCCTTATTCCTTATTTCACCAAAAGTGACGGATTAGCTGGTCGATCTGCTGTTTCACTGTGTCAGTTGCCACGCTTGCTGGTCTCCCACTCCTTGTTCATCAATGACGTTCTGTCTTCCGTTTTGAAATGTATGTACCAATCCATACAATCTCCACGGACTCAAACAATTGTCTCATTACTGAACCTTCATTCTTGTGTATTCAGAAGATTTCACACAATAGAAGCACAACAAAAGGGAAAAACGAATTACGTCTTGTTCTTCCACAATGCAATTCTACAGTGGGGCGACCATGTTGTATTTCTTCTTCTTCTGCATCGTACGCTGTTTACAGCGATATACGTTGCACTGTTTTATTTGTTAAGCCTGTGGCTCAGTGCATCCGATTTCAACAGGCGTTTCTGCAGGGATGCCCTCCTTAGTCTTTGGCTGTCCCCAGCCTAACTGCAAGGCAGCAGTTGTTTTTGGTCAGAGTTATCTCTCTTTGGGAAGTTGTCTTACAGGACTATCGAGTCTTCCCCACTCGTGTCTATATGGTTTGGCAATGATATGATATGATATGATGGACTATGTACTAGTTTGTACTATCCCGGAAGAGAGGCAGTCCAGTGTGACTGTGTCTCAGGATCGTCACGTCCTGCCAGAAACGTAGCATATGCATGTGAGACGCTAGCCCCAGGTCCCAACCATGTCGTAGCCTCCCATCACAGCGGTGCTGATATTTAGGGCGGGATCCTGGCTTAGAGGCGTTCGGCCGTAGTCCCTCAGATGGTAGCTTCGCACCATTGGCTTTTCAGCCAAGCATGTGGACCAAATGTCAGCGACCTGCGATTCCTCTCGAAGGAGTGCATTTGACCAGGGGACAAGCCTGGTCATGGCACGGAGATGTTGTTCGCCTGGTGTGCGGACATATCTCATGGCCGGGATTCCGGCTTGGAGGCGTTCGGCCGTAATCCCTCACAGACCATGTTGTACGATATATTGCGCATGCACATCACGACTCTTACATGGGATATTACTAAACAGTCAGTTTGTGTCCTGAAATAAGATTTTCCGCTGCACATACTCTTCCATGCATTTTATAACAAAGGTCTTGATACTTAGTGACTGGTCCCATTCCATGGCTAGAATAACAATGACATTGGAAGTATAAGCAATTGCCTTGTCGTTTCTCATCTGTTTAAGTGTTGGTTTCGTATGCTTGAAGCTGCACCACACTGCTTCTATCCTTTGTGAAATTGCACGAAATATTTTGAGGGTGTTCATAATAGAGCCAAAAAAGTACATATAATAACAGTTTATTTTTTGCTATAATACTATTAAATAGGTAAGGAGCACAACAAACGTATCATTGCATAACTATTGTCAGTATCATTCTAAGACATTCTTTATCAGTGTACAAGGGTTGTTCATCTAGTTTCGGGACTGAATTGTTTCCTGATAACTAATATGTAACGAAGGGACATTAAGATAGTGCACGTGCCATCTATGTACCAATGTAAGTGCAAAACAGTCCCTGGACTAAGTAAATATCCCTCATACATTCTCGTGAGATGACCTAGCTATATACTTTCTGTATTTTAAATTATGCATTGCTCAAAATACGCTTTTCACCGCAAAGGTAGTGAATTCAACACCTCCTAACCGACACACTCAAGTCGACACAGCTCCATATTTAACATCGTGCAATGTTCCTCTTTAAGTCAAGCCTTCCTGTGAAGGACATTTCTTTATTTCTTTCTTTCACTATTTACATTACTTTCAAGACAGGAAGAGATAAACAAGACCAGACAGAACATTTAGTCACTGGAACAAACGTTCATTCTCGCCTCTTCCGCGATCTGCTAGCTAATTTTAAAGTCTGATGAGAAATGAATGAGCCGAAGCCAATTCGTAAAACAGACAACTCAATCTGTTGTGAATGGTAAAGAAAACTATAGGTTGTTTCTTGGACAATCTGTCGTTTAGTTCGTGCCCAGATTGCACCCCACCTGTTTATATGTCCGGATGAAAGTTCGCATGTTCGCTCCAAACTAATCATAGAATCGTCACTGAAGCTAGTCACTTTGCAAGAAGGCTGACTCCAAGTATTTGCAATGACGGTTTAAATAGTAATGGTTACGCCTCTGGGTTTATTAGTAAGTTGTAAGTTTATCAAATTGATGTATCTCACCACTTAGGTAGATAATCAATGAGCACCTGCATTATCTGCGATATAGCTGCGATATATGCTGTTCCACAACTGCTGCCCCTATATAAAATCCGATTTGTCACTCTTGAGGTGGTAGGAAAGCTTCAATGTTTGAATGATCCTGGGAGTTATGTCATCAGGAATATTAGGCTGCAAGTAGGTTCAACCAAGCAGAACAGGTCCTCATAGGTCAGGGCAGACTGAAAGCGCCCATCCATGCCTCAATTGTTGGGGGTTGTGTTAAGGCTGACAGCCCAAGCATAGGGATGATCAAGACTTAGTTACATAAACTTTAACACAATATGAAAATATAATTATCGGCCGGATTCTTGAGGATATTGTACAACCAGATATATAAGAGGTCCCACATGGGCGGAACTCAGGAAGACAGAACATTATGGGAACAAATGGAGAGCATATGTTGCGTCTGCCCCGTGTTCAAAGAAAACCAGAGATACAAATGTGGATGATCATGGTGAAAATGATGCTGATGATGATGACTGCATAAACCGACTCGGGCGTACATATGTTCTAACCGACATTCGATAGGTATAATATATATTGCCCATACAGGTAATCCTTGATAGCATTGACTGACGGAGGGGATTGAATGTCTTTCTTTTGATGGTTGTTAATCTGCGTCAGGTACATGTTTATGTGTTACTAATGGAGGTTAAAAACAGCACATTATGTACAGTAAGCGGCATATGTTTCTAAAGCCAGATCTACTTTCTTTGTGTTCAGGATCTTATGGTCATGCTATATTTGCAGATCAGTCTTCACCAGGTCAGAGCTGCTGCCTCACAGCTTTTGTCTCAGCTCCGCACCCTCTAGCCAGGTCTGGTATCTCATTTCCCTATAAAATGGGCATTCCTGTTGAATGTGCTCAGGATCCTGGCCTCTTCTTCCACATGGACATACATCGGTGTGTGAGATCTTTAGTTGGAATAGATGTTCTAGAAGTCTGCAGTGCCCAGTTCTCGGGAGAAGTTTGTTGATTTCTTTTGAGTTGGGTCTGGTGTACTGCTTATATTTCTGTCTTCTCTCCATTGGTGTATATACTAATTTCTTATGATGTTCTTGATCTCTCTGTATGGTACTCGATGATTAAACTGTGCTTGTTTTCTGTCATCTTCTGCTAGAGCATGAGCTCTCTGGTTTCCTGTGATTCCGCAATGGGCGAGTATATACATTTTTAAAGATGATGCTATTTGTATCCCAGCTTGTTCCATCCAGCTTCTTCATAAGGGATAGTTTTCTGGCTGCTTTTTGTTCTATCTCCTATATGTGTTCCATCCATGTGAGTCTTTTTTCCATTTTAATTCCGAGATACACATGGGTACACGCTTTTTGCGATTTAGAAAAAAAGTTGTGTTACATCTTTAGTGTTGGACAGTGAGCAGGATGTTATGACTATCTTTGAGATGTTAATCTGCAATCCCCAATCTGTAACCCACTTTCCAACAGTTTCCAGTGCTGTCTGCATTCTGTTTTCAGATGTTGGTAGTTTTTCTGCAGCACTCCAAATTGCGAAATCGTCAGCGTGTAGGGCACTGGATACTATCTTTGGGAGTTTTCCCTCTATATCGTTTATGAACAGGATAAAGCGGGTAGGAGAGATGACTCCTCCCTGGGGTAAGCCTTGTTGGAGTTATTATATGGCTCAGTGATCCATCTAATTTCACTTTTGCTGTTCTGTATTGGAGTAAGTCTCCTATCCAGCTGTACATTCTCCCTTCTATTTTGTTGTTTTATAGTTTTAGGAGGAGTTCTTCTCTCCATAGATTGTCAAAAGCATTTGCCATATCCATAAAGACCGCAGGTACTTTTTCCTTACCCTGGAATGCATTTTCTATTTCTTGGGCAAGGTGATTGGTCTTCTGTGCTGCGATGTTTCCTAAAGGCTGACTGTGAGTTGAGTAGGAGCTGGGTTTTTTTCCAGATGTTTTATTAGTTTTGCGTTTACCATTTTTTTCCATGACTTTTCCAACACAGCTGAGCAGACTTATTGGCCTATAGTTTTCCTTGCTTGTCTTGTTCTTTTTTGTTTTTCTGATGGGGATAATGATAGCTTCCCTCCACTGGTCTGGGATCTTACCCTTGCTCCATGATTGGTTGAGGATTTTCAGGAATTTTCTTCTTGCCCCTTGATCTAGGTTCTTCATCTTTTTATTTGTGATGTCATCTTTTCCTGGAGCTTTCTTGTTTTTCAGTTTCTGAATAGCAGTGTTTAGCTCTACCATTTTGAATGATGCCTTCATGCAGGGAACCGCATCAAGTGTCTTCAGTTTCTCTTTTATCCCCTTTGTAACTTCTAGTTTGCGTTCTTGTGTCAATGTTGTAGTACTCGCCTCTTTTAAAAATTCAGCTAGGATGTTTGCTGCCATTTTACCTGTATGATGTTTCTAATTTTTTGTAATGACTGTCTTCCCATGGCTCCCTCTGGTTTCCTCATTTAAGGCTCTTTTCAGGTTCCAGAATTTACTTGTATCCCTGTCCGTGTTGAGGCTTTCAGTCTGTTCATGCCAACTTCTTTGGATCTCATCCTTCTTCTGCTTTATGAATGTGTTTTCAATGTTGCTGTGTTTCGCTATGTTGCTGTGTTTCGCTATGTTTTCTGGTGAAAGATTTTTTTCTATGGTATCTCTTGCCTCTCTTAGTTCTTTGTGGATTTCCATTAGTCTATCGCTCCAGTACGGTTTATAGTTTTTTTCCGTTTTCCACGTGGGACTGATTTCTTTGCTGCCTGAATGATAGCCTCCCTCATAATGCGACATTATTGTTTACATTTTTGACATTGGATATTTTTTGGACGGAGTGTATTTACATTTTCTCTAAATAAAGACCAGTTTCCTTTTTTGAAATTCCATCTGTTATCTCTGTTTGTCCCATGTTACATATGTTTAATGTTATTGGGACATGGTCGCTCCCTCCCAGTTGGCTGTTGACTGTTCTTGCAGTTAGCCGTTGAAGGTAGTCCGTTGCCATCGCAAGGTCCGGAGAACTCTTTTTTTTCATATTCTAGAGTAATATGTATGCTTATCGACTGGCCGATTTATTAGGATGAGTTTATTTTCTTTCATCCAATCTTCTAATTACCCACCTCTCTGGTCCATTGTTTCATAGCCCTAGCTTGGGGAGTGGCATGGCTGTTAAAATCTCCCACTATGAGGTGTCTCGATTCTTCAATTTTGACTTTGGATATTGCCAGAACTGTGGCTGGTGGACTATAGCAGTTTCTTATCATTGTGTCTCCACTGGGTAGGAAGACCTTTACTGTGACGTACTCGAGTTCATCTGCTCCAGATCTATATTTTTACTGCTAGTAAAGAGTTTGTGAATTGTGTTATTATTCCTCCTTTGACTCTTATTTTCCTATCTTGACGGAAAGATTCATATCCTATGATGGACAATTTGGGAGTTTCTTTTAGATGTGTTTAATGGATTCACATAATGTCTATCTCGTTTTCCTTGAGGAATTCTTGCAGTTCGGCTTGTTTCTCGTGCCCTGTGCATTCCATTGTACCACTTTTAGGTTTCTAGTTTGTTGATCAGTCGCACTACTCTGCCTCCCCCTGACCACTAGATTAGCAGAGGAACCGGTTGCCTGAGTGGGTCTCCTCGAGGCTGGGCCTGGCACAGCTCCTCCCCCGTTGTAACTTGTAGGAGCGATACCATGACGATAGGGTAGACTGTCGAAAGACCATATTCTATTGATGCGTGTATGTCCTAATTTTTCCCGGTTCCTGCACCGTAGCTGGCACACTTCGTCTTCGGAAGGTCGAGTTGAGTTTTATTTTGTGGGTTGTTTCCCATAGCATCTCCACCTCCCAATGGTACCTACACGGCAGCAGGTTGGTTTGCCTACCGTGGATTCCTTCCCGTGGCTAGAGCATATAGTGGCTCTTACCCGCTTGGTGTACCCGTCATGGGACACATGGGCAACTTCAGTGGGGAAAGCAGTGCCACCTGTTGTCCAACCCCATCCTGCTGGAATGCTCCACCATTTGGTATGCGACTGCTTATTCGACCAGTGTTTATACGTGGCTTATATCGTAGCAGACGCTCGATATCTGGAGATCGTTCCCCTATCCGCTACCTGTGGACATGCCTAGTTGGAGTCGGACGCACCTGCCCTTCAGGTCTCATGCCTGTAAACTCTCCAAAGAAACCTCAGCAAATGGATTTAAGGCCGTAATGATGCAGTCACCTTATCATTTGAAACGAACAGTTAGAGAACCCATAACCGTACGGATATACAACATCCTATGCCTTAGGTATCCATAAATGACCAACTATAGTGGGATCTCTATGACCGATAGGGAGCAATGTCGATGCACAAAGACGTCAGCTAAGTCAGTTTTCATTTTGAACGCCGCCATTGGGGATCAAGATGCTGAGCAGCACATGAGCTGTATTGGTCAGCGACCCATAGCTGACTGCTAGCGTCAGGGCCAACGAACCATAGCTGCCAAGACCTTTCTACACCTCCACACGGTGATCCTGGAATACAGCCGGCAGCAGGTCAGACTGGCTAAGGAGAAGGGATCGAATAGGGAATGCTAACCAGGTACTCAAAAAATGCTTGCTGAAGGATGTGTTGGATTGAAAGGTGCAAATATCGCAGCCAAGCTGTAAACTACGGCACAACGCAATCCGTTCTCTGGACGGCATTCTGCTACTTAAGCCATTTCAGGGTTTGGTAGTGGGAGATTGAGAACGAAGAAGAAGAAGAAGAAGAAGAACGCCGGAATTGAAAGGCAATTCTCTGGAATTTGCATTTCTGGATTCTACTGACGTAAGCACGTCATTTCCACGCCTAACCGTAGTATTTTGGGCCTATCATAACGTGTTGGTAATTATATGGATGCGGGTGTGTGTTTCTTTGTAATGTGTTCCACGACGGCAGTTTTGCGAAGTCTTTATGTGCGCAGAGACGTGGCCAAACCAAGAAAACTTCCCGACATACACAGTCAAACTGGACACAAAGTGATTTCGAACCCGGTATGTTGTTATTGCAAAACCAAGTTTGGGCTGGATTTACACCCCAACGTAGGGGAACTGATACGCTAGTCTAGTATCGCACAACTACTAACCAGGAAATCGTGTCAGATTAAACCAAGCATTTCACAACTGCCTGGAGGATCGAGGTCCACCTGCATCAGCATACTCGGGATGTGAGGCAACCTAATACAACCCGTTACTGAACCTCCTATTCAGGGCGAATAAAAGAGTCAACTTACTCATTGTTGGGATTTCATGACATCAACAACACCCCTAGGTCACCCACCTCCCCATCTTACACATCATTAGGTCACTCACCTCCCCATCTTACACATCATTAGATCACCCACCTCCCCATCTTACACATCATTAGGTCACCCACCTCCCCATCTTACACATCATTAGATCACCCACCTCCCCATCTTACACATTTATGATGTCCATCCCATTGATATACGGTGGGTGTGTGATCCCAGCATATCGGTGGCGTGAGGAACGGTTTAATTACACACACCAACAATTGATGGTCTCCGTTTCAAAGTGTTGATGACTGTATAACTGGCATTAAATCCCCCAAAGAAGGTTACACCTAATATACTTTTAAATTCTCGAAATCATGTTTTTATTCTTCTTTGATCACACAAACTATTGGTGACGATGTACATCTTTCTGTTGCTGGATATTTAAAATATTTTATTAGCATTATTTCAATCGTGGTTATTCCTGCTGCCAGATGGGGGACTAGGGGTGAAACGTCTGTTAGACAATCCGAACTCACGAGGAACGATTTTCGCCATGTACAGCTTGGCAGACAGAGGGTACCTCTTTGGTTTCTCCACGTACATAATTTATTTTCAACCTACCATACTGCACACATGCCAAGAAACCTTTAACACCCAAATAGGCTGGCTGTTGTAAAAGCGATGTTCTGCAAATGCCATGCGGATTACTTTGCTTTTACCACCTTCGGTTTTCTAGATTTGCGGGAAGCTAGGTTGCGTATTGGGTAGGGATTGCATTACTTTAAATAACAAAAAATTACTCGGAGCATCGGCTAACCGCTTTCTCTCATCGATTTTCAGCTGGAAACGGTCTTCTATGTGCACAGCATATGGACGAGATCTCCGTGGCATTTTATAAAATCTACAATATAACTAGATGTTGACCTCACCGCACCTTAACATCTGTGTACTGCTTTAGAAGACTGTATAGAACCAGATTTTTCTACATTCACTGCATCTAAAATAATGCGCATCCAATCTATTCGTGAATGCATTAATCTACCGTACCTACATTGTTTCATGTATCAATGTGTTCCAAGCATTCACCACTGCTCTGGCTAAAAACAGAGTACCTTACTTGATACTTTTTTTCAAAACTCTTTTTATTGCCTATGTCGTTTTAATGTATTTCTTTTCATATAAGAATTTGCTTTCAGTACAAAGTTGATAACTTTTACTGTAGGTTTTCCTGTAACTTGTAATTAAACATGAATAATTATTTACTGCACCTCACGGATAATAAGAAAGCAAACGTTCTGAGTCGGATTTTGGTTGCAATGTAATCTGCTTAAATACAGTTTCATTACAAGCATCACGGAGGATAATTTGTTCCTTTTTTTATGAAAGAAAAAATGTTAAAATACAATGTGACAAATTGTAGCACTGCAGGGGAAATAGACAGAACAACAAACGCCAGAGTTGTTATCAGCTTAGCATTATGACATGGACGAGAGTTAACAATTGAACTGATACAAGAAATAAAAAGCTAGGTAATGGAAGCTGTGAAAATCCATAATCGCCTATGCCAATCGGCTTGATGATGATGATAATTCAATTACTCACGAATGTTCAAACGTCTGGACATTTGTTGTATTTTCTTTGATCCCATGTGGAAAGGCAATTATACATTTCTTCCTTGTTCTGACCCACTGGGAAAAGGCAATTACACAGGTCTTTCTCTTAAACAACGGGAACAGCGAATTATTAAAAATATTTTTCTGACTAAACTTGCATGGGCATTCCTCACTATTTTGTTCCCTATATCATATCATACGAATTATTAGAATACTTGCTTCTCACAGCAAAAGAATGAATTCCGTGGCGAGGTGGTTAAGCCGTCGGCCTCGTGATCAGGTGGTGTGGGTTCGACTCCGGACTCTTCCGTCTTTTTCACGTTTGATGCGGAGTCCCCTGCATCTCATAGTCTCCCACTAGTCGTCTCGTCCTTTACTTGCTGCTGGGTATGAGCGGCTCGAGACGAGAGAGTGAGGATAAAAAGTAGCGCAGTCAATCCTTTCTAAAGATAGCGCTAGCAAAATTAAGTATGCCATCATCGTCTACGATGGACGGCGGCCTTTGCCTTGCCTTTGCACAGCAAAGGAACGAAAATTATTTGACGTAGTGTAGTTACTCCAGCTAACTCAGTTGTAAATGTTTACCTGACCTAAATTTGAAAAATCCAGGAACGAATCAGGGATCCAAACACGCAATTGCGCTAACAACACGGACTTAATAATTTAACTTAACGTAACATCATTATACTGGTTCAAAACGCACTACACACAAGCATATACAAGCATTTTATTTCAGTCCACGGATACTGAAAATACTGTGAGCATCCAATCTATTTCTGAATGCATTAACTGACTTTGCTTCCACTATATCCTGCTGCAATGCATTTCAAGAACTCACCACTCTCTGACTAAAAATATATTTATTAATATATAATGCAGACCTGTCTGTAAACAATTTATAGCTTTACCCTCTTGTTCTTGTAGTCGGTTGTACTTTGAAAAGAGCAAGGTCGTTAACGTGTTATCTTCGACTAGCTAGCTATTTATACATTATGGATACATTATGTTTGGAGAGCTCTTTGTGTTATATTATATTTGGAACTCGGAGAAAAGGTTATTATGTCAGCACATTTGATAAAGTGTGCATTAATCCTAAATGTCTGCAACAGTGCTTGCATGAATTGAAATGAATTATTCTTACACCAGAGAGATCCATAATCTAACGCATTTTTCGTAGTTGAAAATTTAGTTTTAAAGTGCCATACATACATATACATTTACACACAGACAGTCACATATACACTCACACCCATATGTCCACACACCTGTGTGAACGCACACACACATACACATTAGCACATCCACTCACATCAATACACTCGCACAGATGCGCGAACGCACACCCGCACATACACTCCCACCCATATAATTACGCTCTCATATACTCACACGAAATACTCACGAACATGGACTCAAACCCATACACTTCTTCCCATTGACGAACGCACACGCACACACACGTACTCGCACATACACTCACACCCGCACACTCACATATATACTCACACAAATACGCTCACACCCACACACTTCCAGACATACACTCACAGACATACACTCACTCACATACGCGCAAACAAACTCAAGCATACACTCACACACCCGAACCCCCACATATATTCACACAAACACTAACACATGTAAGCCCATAATTTAACACATACATACACTCACTCGCAGACACACATTTACACATACAAACAGGCACACAATCACATTCAGACATATGTATACACCCACATATATACATACACTCACACACAAGCAATCACACACAAATACTCACACGCATTCATGTAATCACATACACGCACACAATCACATTCAGACATATGCATACACTCCCACATATACTTACATTCACACACAAGCAATCACTCACAAATACTCACACTCATACATGTACCCTCATTCAAGCACAGAAATATATACTTACGCTATTAAATACTCTCACACATTGCAATTATGATGGCCAGCGGTGTAGACAGCGGTGTTCTCTTTGCTCTGGACTCTAGAATGGGTTAATTGAGCGGTGTTTTGGATTAAAATAAGAGTGTTGGTACAATTTACCAACCTCATTCTCTCGTCCCGAGCTATATTTGGTAAGTATCAAGACTGTCGAGACGAATGTAGATATCCAAGGATGTCGATTTTCTTCACGATTTACTCCCGAAGCCGTTTGTCGTAAACCGGTATACCACAAGGCAGGGACGGATGCATACATGCATACACACTTACGCAAACATACACTTATACCCATACAATAATACAAATACACATTCCCTAAACACACATACACTCACCCACGCATCCACTAATTATCACACATTTACACATTCACACATAAACATGTACGCACTCCCACCATCTCACACATACATGCATACACCAACCTAAACCTGTTCTACTCACACGCTCATACATGCACAGATACACCGACATAAACTTGTTCTATTCACACGCTCATACATGCACACATCTATCCAAACTGTATAACACGCTCTTACCCGCATTCACACACACACACACACACACACACTCACATCACACACGTGTGAGGTGTGACGCAAAAGTATCTGGATTCGATATTATTTTTAAAGTTTACACAAATTAAAGCGTTGAAGATTAACACCTTCGAAGAAGTCCCCATCTGAAGCTACACACATAACCCTGAGCTGTTATAACTGATCGAAGCATGTTTTGAACTCATCTTTTAAAATGTTGTACAGCTGCCTCGTTACATGCTGGTGTATAACTTCAATGTCTTAAAATCTGTTACCTTTGAAGTGGAATTTGATTATTGGGATGATTAAAGTAGCAGGGAACAAGTTTGGCAATTAGAGTGATTGGCGGACTCGTGGAATGGGTCGTCTTACATGAATATTCTGCACTCGCTGTGGTGTATGAACAGACTCATTGTCATAGTTAAAATCTGCAAACAACTCTCATGCAATGCCGGCCGACATTTTGTGGTAAACTGTTCCTCAAATGCCGTAAAACATGAAAACAATAATCCTTGTTCACTGTCTGGTTTGACGGAGTATATTGATGATACACAATTGTTCTTAAATTTAAAAGACCTTTTTCAACATCGTCTATACTCGAGTGCTTTTTTTTTTTGTTAAGGTCTAGGAGAGATCGGGGTCTTCCATTAAAAGATCAGGCTTCGTGTTTACTATTCCTGCATTGATCCCATTCTCCTGTACGGCCCCGAGTCCTGCACCCTACCACAGCAGAACCGGCAGCGTCTTGAGGCTTTCTACCTGCGCAACCAGGGCGCGCATCCTCTGTATCGTATGCATGATTTATAACAGTGAAGTAGTTCGACGTGCTCAACTTGCAGGCATTGCTTCAACGATTGATCGTCGTCGTCGTTTCCTCTTCTGCCACGTTGCTCGCCTTTCCTTGGAAGTCCCAGCCCACGAGATGCTCCGACATGCTGTCTTACGGGGAATTACGGGAAGATGTGTTCTCATCCTAGAGACGTACTCGGGGTCGCCCTCGCAACACCTGGCTAAAACAGATCGTGACCTCACCAACAGAACTGCAGGTCGCCTGGGTCGCGACCATCAGACGAGGTCATAGACATGGTCTTTCAACGCGACGGGTTCTAGTCGCCTAAGCGTACTATTGATTAAAAGACGTCTAACTTGGCTTTAGTTTTGGGGTCAATCCAATAATTACGGAATTCATCAACGGATATCATTCTTCTATAAACGTGTTTATCTTTTTTAGATGATTTCCCATCACAGCTACGTAAGTGCACACTTTCAAAATTGTCCTTTCAGAACGTTCATCATTCTCAACTATTTTATGTCCATCTGTAAAACGTTTATATAACTCAATAAATTGTGTATGACTTATACAATCGTCTCGGTAGATTGTCTGTAACTTTAAGTGTGTGTGTCTACACATTTCCTCATTTTTTTTTTGCAAAATGTGCAAAATCGATGTCCGAATTTTTTTGCAAAGACAATCACGGTTCACATGTATATAGAAAAAGCACTACTGCAAACAAATCAGACAAGCAGGACAGTCGTGACTCAAACTATGTGCATATTCTGTTCAGGAGTCAACTTCAGCCTAATAAATGCAGGATTTATCCAGCGGTAATTCTCACCAATTCTCACAAAACTCGTCCACATCATTATTACCATCAATTCTGATAAGACTGAATCAAAACTCGTATAAAACACGACCATTAATTCTCATCAGACTGCAGCAAAACGTGTACGTATCCCGACCATCAATTCTCATCAGACTGCAGCAAATCAGGTATAATACACGACCATCAATTCTCATCAGACTGCAGCAAAACAGGTAAAATACACGACCATCAATTCTTATCAGACTGCAGCAAAACTTGTACACATCACGATCCTCAATTCTCATCAGACTGCAGCAAAACTTGTACACATCACGACCCTCAATTCTCATCAGACTGCAGCAGAAATTGTACACATCACCATCGCAATCAATCTTCTTAGTAAAACAACTCTCGCACACATATCGTACATATATTGCCTATATTGGATTGCTTGTTTATATTTAACTGCTTGTCTATATTGGATTGCTTGTCTCTATTTAACTGCTGGTCTTTATTTAACTGCATGTCTATATTTAATTGCTTGCCCATATTGGATTGCTTGTCTATATTTAACTGCTTGTCTATATTTAACTGCTTGTCTATATTTAACTGCTTGTCTATATTGGACTGCTTGTCTATATTGAAAGGCTTGTTGATTTTGGACTTCTTTTCTATATTGGACTGATTGTCTACATTGAACTACTTGTCTGCATTGGACTGATTGTATACAGTGAACTGCTTGTATGCAATTGGATTGATTGTCTGCATTGGTCTGCTTGACTACATTGGACTCCTTGTCTATATTTAGTTGTTTGTCCATATTGGAGCGATTGTCTGAATTTCTTAAAATTATTGTAGCTGAACATTTAAACATGATAGGTTTTCTAGCTTCACGTACAATCTTCCTTAGCCACCTCTAACATTCAGGTTACACAACCGCTATCCCCGGTAACCGCAACTGACGTCTATACGCATAACAATTTGTGTTATGTACGTGTATGTTGTAAAATGTGAACTACTGTACGTGTGTGTAAGCATATGTGTTGTGTGTGTCTTCCCACGCATGCGTGTGTAAATACGGAAATCAATATTCCGTCATTTTATTCCAGAAAAATTAATCTATTGGTTTTATTTTCCCGCAACATAAAATATGAGATTTTTAAAAATATCGAGAAATCCAAATGAAATGCGAAACTCCAAGGTCTTGATTAGGCTTATTGACCTTGCGACGTGAATGATTTGTTTGATTTTGCGCAAATATTGAATCGTTGGCTCTTTTTGTGAAGAGCCGCAATCCTTTTTCCACATCAGCCACTGGGTGAACGATTGCTGGGCTTAAAGCCTATAATAAATTTTAAAATGAATGTTTACAAAAGTAGTAGACATTCGAAATTGCTGGACAAAATCTATTATGTTCTTCTTCATCGCCTTCTTTTTACTGTTTGAAATGTAGGAGACCGTTACAGTTATCCCCCTGACAGAAAGCATGTAGCAGAGAGCACTGCAGTGAACCCTTAAGGTGGAATTATCGGCGGTAATGTGTTTTTACTAATGAGATTGTTAGTCATTTCTACAACATTTTTAGTTGCGTTTTTCATTATACGTGATATGTCACGCTGGCATTATTACTTCTTCACTGAGTACCACATTGTCGAATCATGCAAATGTGCAATCTGTTGATAATGGTTTACAATGCATGTGTCATTAGCAACCTTAATGGTAGCGAAATTGGACAACTTGTGCCAAACATGAACAAAGGCGTAACACCTTCAATATACGGTGCCTGTGATCCATTCTTCGAATTGCATGGATGGACAAAGGTTACAAATGCAGATGCACTTTTTCGCACCTATTTCCCCCAAAATATACGTTCTCATTAGGTGGCGAACACGTTAATGATTTGGTTATGTTCGCTACCCGCTGATATTCTCTGTACTGTTGGCGGAAGACAAGAGAACTGGGTCGAATAAAACTTGGATTCGAAGCTACGTTTAAGTGGGATTTGAACGCACTGGGCATGTGTTCGACACAACTGTGATGACGAAGCCGCAGACCGATCTCAGTGGAGATGCATCCTAAAGAGCCACCTTAGAGTGCATGAACAGAAGCTCTTGCAACTTGGAGATCTGTTACGAAAACGCCGCAAGTTTAAGGAAACCACAGTAGATAGTTACCATTCCAAGATGGCATCATCATATAGCCAGTCGTGACTAACATTGACTAATATAGTCAGTCATGACTGAAAGGAGCTACCATAATATACAATAGTTAAGTCATGTTGTGATTTTCATTATATGACGACGGTATTCAAGTACTTCTGACAGAACGAACTCCTGACCTTATTATAAACATATGTAGGGTAATGTTTCATTTACTTTAATGGAATGATTAGGTGACCTTCCCGACATATAAAATGCAACTAAAGAGGTTTGTGCTTTGAACTTTCAACACCATTATGTAAAACAAGCATTACCCATGATTATCAGTCACTGATACAGAGATACAGATAATAGTTACCTTTGCCTCACATTGGAGAGAAATGGGAATAATTACAGTTTCATTTAAATTGCTTTAAATGGGTTCAACTATTATTGTTGTCTATGCTTTACAATGTAGCAAAAAGGTGAATTAGTGATGAGTGAATGGACAAATAAATGAATTGAAGGGTCTACAAAATCGAAAATAGTAAACATTGCCTAGACATAATGCCTTCAATGTGTGATGCTTTGATGTTCTGGTGCTAGCCGATACGCCGTGATGGATTCCCAAAACACTACCAAAAAAAGAAACGACCTCCAGCGTTGCGTGTTTCCATTTCTTGGACCCAACGGTGAATGAACAATAAAAGCCGCTTACAAATGCATTCGCCATGCACTGTACATGCTAGATTATTGTTTTGTTTTAGTTCCTAAATAAAAACCACATGCCTTACATAATGTTAAATCACAACTCCTTGCAGTCAGATAACCGACATACATACCACTTGACCAGCCGCTCCATACTTTACCGCAATCCCATTGAGATAACGTATTTTAAGAATAAATATGTTTACATTTTGATATAGCTATATAACCATGTTGTAAATGTATGTTTGCAAACTTTCTGGCTTGTTACTTCTGATTGTAACTTTGTCAAAATTATCAAGGAAATGTAGGTCCTTAGCAGACACTGAGGTGGGGGATGAAATGAAACTTTATTCCATCAGTAGTATGAGGTGGTGTGAGCAGCTCGCTTCCTTGCTGACTTTCCATCCCTAGCAGCTAGCCAGGTACCATTTACAGCTGGATCAACTGGACCAAAATCAAAACGGGAATTGATAACCTTAGCTAAGCTGTGAAAAGCGAGTAATCTAATACTGCGCTAATCCACCCGACGCTGCATATCATTCTCGATTGTTTTCATTTGTGTAACTCCCATTCGGATTGCTAAGAAAACAAAAACAGCCGTTTACACTCTTGTTATGTGGAAGCGACTCTAAGAAAACGAAGTGGTAACTCTCTTGTTTTTCATTGCAAAAATACCCTGTTGATCCCATGCATCGATACGTTTTTGGTGACTCAGCCCTAAAATGATACCTGGCTTACTATTAAATATGGAAAATTAGCAAGAAATGGATCTGCTCAACACCCACTCCATAACAAGACGTTCCATAGTGCAATAAAGCCTCTAACACTTCATCATCGATAGCATTATATGATGTGGGACTGACTTTAACTGTCATTATCACGAGTGAAGCTCCTATTGTGCACACGTTCAAACCCAGAAGGGTACTTCACAATCGAAAATTGTTTGGTCTATTTAGATGGGAAGAATGGGTCCACACTGGTGATAGAATGATAGATTACCAGAGAGTCATCATAAACTTAGGCAAGGAATGCAGAAGACGGAGCAGCGGGAGAGCAGAGCACGAGGTAAATCAGCTGATAACTGAGAATACGCAGGAGAGTGACGCTGTCATGTACACCGACGGATCAGTTGTGCGAACTGGGTCATCAGGCTGGTATTTCTCGGCTAGAGTGAGATAAGAGATCGTTGCTGAGCGCATACATGTCAACCATCTCCAGTATGAGAATGGAGACGGAAGCAGTGACCTCAGCACTGAAATGGATATCTGAGACTTCTATAACAAAGGCAGTCATCGTGACAGACACGCAAGCCGTACTTCAGAAAGTACAGAAGGAATGGCTTAGGTACGAGTGGAAAGCAGCTGTAGAGGCATCAAATCTCCAGCGGTTGACACAAATATACTGTCCTGCTCATGCCTGGGTTCATGGCAATAAAAGAGCTGATATCTTGGCTTCACAAGCTCCCATCATGGACACATTAGCGATGGACAGAAGTGACATTTTGAAATAAATCAATGACCGCCTGCTGGATGAGGACACCACAATAGTTGAAGCAGCAATCCACATACTGCAAAGTTTCGATATTAAACGAGGTTTGAGCGGAGTGAGGTGCATGATAGGGCGGAGCAGGAGTGTATACAACAATCGAGCTACAGGGATACCTATGGGTATGCCCGGAGTACAGTGACGTCGATTATTAGAAACAGAAATAGATGACTGAGCATGTAACATGCATGCAGTGGGGAATATTCAATTATATCATGGATAGACCACGTTTGCAATCCAGATTTTACACCATTTACATAATGTGGAACAGTTTGTATTCTCAATACATTCCACACACAGAACTCCCGGAAACCACTCGGGAAACATCATATCTACCGACAGACCACATAAAGAATAATTCAGACATTCAAACTGCGAAAACAAATTACTGTTTAAACTGTCATAGGCTGATCTTTCTAGTAGACACAGGCTTATTTCAAAGATTAAGCCATTCATGATTCTCTGCGTTGTGAATGTGCCCCTCTGGTAGTCTGCGTGTTTACTATGGAAATTAAGTTCTTCAAGCGGGATTCACCTTCCATGATAATGGTTCATATTAGTGTAAGGAGGAAAGGTGTCATCATCGAAAGGTCGTTGGAAACTGTTAAGACACATCATGTAAGGCGAGACTTGCTTATACAGCAGACGATCATCATCCTCGCCGTCTGCTCGCCTCGCCTTCCCAGTGAGTCTCAGGTTGAACATAGTGTCCTTCCCTACGATTGTGGGCAAGGTTGACAACCTCAGCATGAAAAAAAAAACACTGCGATAAAGCCATAGCTCAAATCCCTTGAATAATCATTTTCTAAAATGTGATAATGGGAACCAAATGTTGAATCTGTGATTTTGTAAACGGGGCAACACAGAAACTAGGATAATCTTTTCCCTGGTCTGCATGAAGTCTAAAAGGATGCATCTCCTTCAATCTGAAAATACATCATACACCAATAAAATAAATGTCTGCTAAATCGATTGCAAGTATATATTGAGGACCTCTACACCTCAGGACACAAAGGTAACGTCTAAGAGAAAGTGTGTCACCGGTACATACACTCTTACAATATGACTAACCGCTAATTGCAAATTTTAAAGTTATCGATATCGATTTTGCTTTTTGGGAATCGTTCTTATCCGACCGCCAAGTCAGCAGCTCTGCATGCACACACAAGGCGTGTGACTTTGCTGAGGAGTAAATCGCAAATTCGTCTAGAATGAGAATAGCGTCCGAAATGGCCGAGTCGCAGGGCGCACCGGCTGCAAACACCGTCTCTTGGCTTCGCTCCAAGGGTAAAGTGTACAGAGCCAAGAGGAGACTGTCCAGCCACATACAGACCCATACGCTACTACGTCTTAGTTTTAGTTGACCTGTACTTCTGCAGGGTCGGTTGCCCTTGCACAGGTCCCAGATCTGGCGTGAGCTGGATGTGCCAAAGAAAGGATGTCCTGCTTAGTGAACTATGCACGAGCAGCTTATTACACCACTGCGTTGGGATACGTGTTGCGGAAGGTGGTTAATGGATGTGCGAGTCCATCTTAATAGACTCAAAAACTAGAGCAAAAGTATACCCGCAGCTTGCCACCATCTATGCTGCTCTTAATAAACCACTCGTTTCTTAAATCAGTCGTCTCTTACAACATGCTTTCTGTGGGGCAGTGGTAATAGAGTTTTCCTTGTCATACACACAAACCTCTTCTGACCATATCTTCCCACATATGTCCGAGGATGTCGCCATCTTTGTTCGCGATGGCTAGTTGCTACTGCTTCAATGTTTATCAATGGTTTCGGTCATTAACGAAATAGAACAAGGAGGAAGGGACAGAGAAATAAAATTAACAGTACATAAGCTAACAACGTGTTTAAATGATGATGGTGCAAACATTAACTACCACTAAGGTAGAAAACTCTCCAGCAACTCGGGATATTGTATACCCCACCACTGATATAGGCAAACAGATTGCTCAAGACGCTCGCCCGCTTTTTCCCGGCACTCTAGCGGAACCAAATTGTTGGCGTCGTACCGCTGGCAACGGTGCGTTACTGTGGTCCGTATCGAGGAACTTTGACAGTCAGTGGTGGCTATTCGAAGGCTTATAGCCGACCTCGACAGTTCGTCTAGCTAGTGGTCATTCTCTCGCAAAGAACTTGTGAGCGGCAAATGGAAAGCAGAAATCGTGCCTAAAGGCCCTGTCCTCGACCTACCAACCGTTGGTAGAAGGGCAGGCCAGCAGGCAAAAATCATCTCCAGTCCCAGTGAAATTCCTCGCCGGGACCGTTGGGATCCGTTCTGCACAGAGCGCTGCAATCCCTCTCCGAGCGAGTCCGGTCGGTCGGTCGTCTGGTGTGTGTACGGGCCCCTGTCAGGCGGTCCTAGGTCGACGGAGTAAGGGATGGAACAACCGTCCGTCCGTCAGTCGGTCCCTGCGGCCGTCCTAGTGAGGCTTTTTACACATCCGTTTTCCGCCGACCGGTGTGTGTGGTTCGTACGTCTCCGACAGATATCTGGTTGATTCTGCCAGTAGTCATATGCTTGTCTCAAAGATTAAGTCATGCATGTATAAGTTCACACTGTCTCACGATGAAACCGCGAATGGCTCATTAAATCAGTCGAGGTCCCTTATATGACACGATCCTACTTCGATAACTGTGGCAATTCTAGAGCTAATACATGCTTACAAAGCTCCGACCATCACGGAAAGAGCGCTTTTATTAGTTAAAAACCAATCGTCGTTTCCCCTCGCGGGATTGCGGCGTCCCCACTGGTGACTCTGGATAACGTTGTGCTGATCGCATGGCCTCATGTGCCGAAGACGCATCTTTCAAATGTCTGCCCTATCAAATGTCGATGGTACGTGACATGCCTACCATGTTTGTAACGGGTAACGGGGATTCAGTGCCAGCAGCCACGGTAATTCCAGCTCCAATAGCGTATATTAAAGTTGTTGCAGTTAAAAAGCTCATAGTTGGATCTCAGGCGCAGGCGGGCGGTCCGGCTCGCGCCGGTTCAATGCCCGTTGTCTCCTGTCTTACCGTCTGCCGGCTCTCTCTCGCGGGTGCTCTTCGCTGAGCGTCCCGGGTGGCCGGCGCATTTGCTTTGAAAAAATTAAAGTGTTCAAAGCAGTCCTCGGCTGTCTGAATAATGGTGCATGGAATAATGGAAGAGGACCTCGGTTCTATTTTGTTGGTTTTTTGAATAGTAGGTAATGATTAACAGGGACAAACGGGGGCATTCGCATTGCTGCGTTAGAGGTGAGATTCTTGGATCGCCGAAAGACGATCTACTGCGAAAGCATTTGTCAAGAATATGTTCATTAATCAAGAACGAAAGTCAGAGGCACGAAGACGATCAGATGCCGTCGTAGTTCTGACCATAAACGATGCCGACTAGCGATCCGCAGGAGTTGCTTCGATGACTCTGCGGGCAGCTTCCGGGAAACCAAAGTGTTTGGGTGTCGGGGGAAGTATGGCTGCAATACTGAAATTTAAAGGAATTGACGGAAGGACACCACCAAGAGTGGAGCCTGCTGCTTAATTTGACTCAAGACGCCAACACAGAACTAATTGACAGGCTGAGAGCACTTTCGTTGGGTCTAATAGGGAACGTGAGCTGGAATCAGACCCTCGAAATTCTGGGGCTAGGCTCTCGGTGGCTTGATTGTCTCGCATCCAGTGTTCGATAAAGGAATTGACGGAGAGGCACCACCAGGAATGGAGCCTGCGGTTTAATTTGACTCAACACGCCAACACTGAAAAATGACTGACAGACTAAGAGCATTTTCGTTGGGTCTAATAAGGAACGTGTGCTGGAATTAGACCCACGGAATACAGGTCAGCTTGCCCTCTTAATGAAAGAGAGTTGCAACGGTAATCCTTCTTAACTCTAGAGGAGCCGCAGGTTTCAGACACTTGGTCAATGACTGACTAAAAAGCCCTCAATTTATTCGTTGGGTCTAATAGTGAACGGGTGCTGGTATTAGACCCTCGGAAGACAGGTCAGTTTTACCCTACAAATGACATGGCGCTGCTACGGCAATCCTGCTCAATTCGAGAGGAGTTGCAGACATTTGGTCCACGTGCTAGGCTGATAAGCCAATGGCGCGAGGCTACCACGTGAGGGATTACGGCCGAACGCCTCTAAGCCGGAATCCCGCCCACAATCTCTGCACCACTGCGATGGGAGGCTACGATATTGTTGGGACCTGGGGCTCGCATCTCAGCCCGACACGGTCGAGTAGCAAAAAGGGGTATATGCGGACCGCTGATCAGTGGGTGGGAAGCTGCTCGATATTCACCCCATATGGCGACGAGGCGTGAAACCACTAGTAGAAGACTTAGTTCTCGGTCGGGGTGTCGAACGCAGTAGAGCAGCCACTTCACTGCGAACTGTTGAGACTCAACCCTTGATCATGGGATTTGTCCGCACACCAGGCGAACAACATCTCAGTGCCATGGCCAGGCTTGTCCCCTGGTTAAAGGAACTCCTGCCTCGCTCTTTACCTCTGTCTGCTATCAGTCATCCAATGGACGCAGAAGAGATGCAGTCCAGCGGACATTGCACCTCTGCCCTATTGTGACAACCTCCCAAGTGGCGGGGAATGCTAGGCGTGCCATCACTGCAGATGAGCCGAGAAAATAAAGGGAGCAAAGAGATACCTCACTCACATGCATATGCTACGTTTCTGGCAGGACATGACGATCCTGGGACACAGACACACTGGACTGCCTCTCTTCTGGGATAGTACAGACCAGTACAAAGTACATCAGACCATACCATTGCCACACCCTAAAGACACGAGCGGGGAAGCCTCGATAGTCCTGCAAGACAACTTCCCTAAGAGAGACAACTCTGATCACAAACAAATGCTGCCTTGCAGATAGGCTGGGAACAGCCAAAGGCTAAGGAGGGCATCCCTACAGAAACACCTGTTGAAATCGAATGCACTGGGCCACAGGCTTAACATGTAACACAGTGCAACGTATATTGCTGTATCCAGCGTTCGAAGAAGAAGAAGAAGAAGAAGCTCAACGGGAATGAGCCTTTTAGCTTTGAAAATAAGAAGCTCTACATGCCAAAGTCTTTCTATTATGCAAGAGTAAATTAGTCTTTGTCAATTTTTTCATGAATTAGACAAAGAAGCAAAAGAAGAAGAAGCAGACGATGAAGAAGAAGAAAAAGCACTGA
Organism: Ariolimax columbianus; assembly: GCA_036924085.1. NCBI lineage: Eukaryota > Metazoa > Mollusca > Gastropoda > Stylommatophora > Arionidae > Ariolimax > Ariolimax columbianus. Next base: position 53,341,132 of record JAVGWX010000011.1, read on the forward strand.
TTATTGGAACATCTAAATGCCGATAAGCACTCAGGTAAAATCTGTGCGAGTCTGCAAAACAACAACATTAATCAAATGCGTGGTCCTGAATTGTCTTTGACAAAAACGCTCGCGTCTCCTGACAAAGCTGCCACGTAGGGTACCATTAATACTCTCGTTTACTCATCTGTAAACGCATACCTGACAGTATAAGTATATGTAAATCAGTTTTGATGTAAATTGCTCATCTCAACAAACGATTGTTGAGATTTATTGTAAAGATCACCTTAAAACTTCATTCTCTGCGTAATTGGTGTTATTATGACCCACTTTGTCTTTGCCCAAATAAGGATAAGCGTGTGACGGAGTTTGGAATACCATTTCTTTTGAGAAATGTGTTTAGTATATTCTGATGACAGTAACATTAACAGACTAAGCACATTACGTTTAGGGCTGACATGGCATCTAACAGAAGACACGGTGTGAAAATCAATGAAACTGATGAGCAGGAATATGTCGATCTTCTTGACACATTCACAAGATTTGCAACAAGTAGGATTGCTCGTGGGAGAAACAGTTGATGTATAGGAATAGTAATGGAACCAATTGATAGTGGCGTAACTTCGTGTGACAGTTTTAGCTGCACTTCGCTTTTAAAATAAATGGGGATTCAGATATTTTGCATCTGGAACTTTCTATTCTGTTCTCTTAACTTAACGTCTATATATTGGTTCCGAAGATTCTGCAGTTTGTATACAACCAGCTTCTTTTGCATTTTATTGATCTAAAAATTATGCGCATCCAATTTATTCTTGAAAGCATTAATTACCCTGATTCAACTAATACCTATAGCAATGCATTCCAATCATTTTCTACTTTCTGATTAAAAAGAATACTTTCTAATATTTAATCTACACCTTTCTTTAATTCATTTGTATATGTGCCCTCTTTGTTTGTGTAGGTAGTCATATTTTGAAGAAAAAAAAATTGTTATAGTCTAATGTATCCTTTCCGTTGATTATCTTATAAACCTGTATTGTCACATCGAATTCTTCTCTTTTCTAGCCACTGTAGGGCCAGTTTTTCTGAGTATGTCCTCATAACTGTAATTTAGGAATACCAATATCAATTTAATCGTTCTTCTTAATCAGCGGAACTATGCCCAGGACGCACCGAAAGAACCAGTACCTCTCAGTAGATGATGAAGAGTGTAGACAGTGATGGCTCCAATAGCTCGCTGGTTGCACACACTCCTGCTCCGTAATATCAAGTACTCCTTGATATGGACGCGTATCTGATTTCAAAACGTATAAATCTATGCATTGCTGATTCATCGATTTATGTGTCTTCATCCAAGAGGCTGTCGTTGATCAATTTGAAAAGGTCACATATATCGATTGGCAATGTCCCCACTACGGGTGCACATCGATGTCAGCTTTTTAAGTTCCGCACACAACAGCATGATCAGGAACGTAGATCCAGACAAGATCTCGAAGGTTCGAGGCCTCTACTTCCGCTATCCCATCATGCTTTAGCCAGCTCTTCTGTATATTCCCAAGCAAGGATTGACACTCAGAGACGATTACACCACTCCTTAAAGGGTCTAGGTCTAAGATACTGAGCAGTGCACGAGAGGCAGCAGTCAGGGCCAGCAAACCAGAGCTGTTTTGGCGTTTGAAATCATATAATTGGTGTGTGCGATTAGTCTATTCAAATAAGGTGTAATTGTACAACATGTTCATGCCTTATATTGTCTCTCTTGACAACGGGGACATCATAGTCATGAGGGCCACCATATGATGTTTAACGAACTGACCGTTGTGCTATGTTTGAAGAACTGGTAGTTGTTGTTATTGTTGTTGTTGTTATTGAATGCTCATAGTGAGTAAGTCTAACTATTATGTGCGCATTGAAAAGGTCGTTAAGTGGCAGGTTCCAGTAGCTTACTTCATCTGCCGAGCTTCATTATGAAGGTGATAGTGGTCCTCCTGGCGGTTGTTAAGGACAAGACGACTAGGGGGCGAATACGAGATGCAGGGGACTTCGCATCAAGCACCCATGAAAAAAACGGCGGAGTCCAGAGTCGAACTCACACCACCTGATTACGAGGCCGACGGCTTAAGCACTTCGCCACAGAATAAATGATAAGAATTATTAATAAGAATACGAAAAAAGATGACATCAGACAATAATGTGTTTAACGACAACCCGAAGAACACCTTGACTTTTATGTCGAAGTGCCAAACCCGTCTCAAGCTCACACACAGGGTATTATTATCAGACTCCAGACAAAAAGAACAGTCATAACCAGAGAGGAAATCGCTTGCTGATATTTGGGAGAATCACCCTTAATTATTGAACAATAAACCGAATATAAAAAGGATATTTCCATACAACACATAAAATATGTAGCCATTACATTGACAGTGGTTGCATAACTGGCAGCAGTACGTTGATAGTTTCCGCGTGAAACGATGCGTAATTAGGGATTAAGGCTCATCAGGGAAGAGAATAAGGGTCGTCATAAGCAACGTCCGAGACACGGTTAACATGACTTCAATCCTAAGGACGGGTGACGTGCCCAAGAGCTGCATGTCTGTTGTGGGAAAAAGTGTGAACGTGGACTGGCTTGATTGTGGTCGGGCTTCACGAGAGAGATGATGGGCTTCCCAGGGAACATCCCATACCTCTCCTAGATATATTGGCCGTACCAAGTTGACCGCCGTATTATACCATCGAATAAAATTATCATATGGAAAATGTTAACAATATGAATCATCGTACTATGGCGTCGATATTTTCAGAGAAGAGCTTTAAGTTTGTACACAAAGAGAGCACAATTAAAGAAGAGGAGGGATCGAAAGCGAAAGACTAGGAAGAGAAATGGTAGAGGTAAAGCAGACTGGATTTTCTTGAAATATATACGAACTGGTTATTTGATCTGCCACAGTGCCAGCCATCCTGCAACAATCCGTGTGAGCACAGCGGACGGAGGCTGGCGATGTATGTGAAGCACGAACTCCCCCACAAACTGACTGACACTACCACCTGTTCTACTAAGGGTGGGAACTGTAGTATATTGAGGTGCAGATCAATGATGCAGAGGGTAGGGAGTATAACTTGTGCACTCATGTGGACCACCTTTCTGATGAGAACGTGTGTTTTCTTTTGTTGTTTTTAAGGGAGTCGTCTAACGTGCCTGGCAAGAATAGTCTTTTAGTTAACGACTACGAAGCAAGGTGAAAGTATTGGAGGAACTGGAAATGTATAAGGGGTTGGCCTTGAGCAAAGCATTAATCACACCTTGCCATCTTGAATGTTGACTGGTGTCTCGACTTTCAAGATGCTGATGGGGTCATCGATCAAGAACCTGTCTTTAATCGTTTCTTCATAAAATGGAACGTATTGAGGAGTCATACAAGTGACCAGCGCCAAAAGAATGCCCCTGCCCGGCTTGAGCAGCAGAAGAGGTCATCCCCTCACGGTAGATAGCAGCCTCCGCCTGAACTCTGGACAACAACCGGAGCTGTGCCGCAGAAGTGAGTCGTGGATATGACCGTTCGACTTTAAACGCGTAAGCGCCACATTACGCAGATGGATAGAGCATGCATTTAAGCAGTGGTGTTGGATGTCAACACCAGCAAATTGAATGCAGCAGAATGGACGCAGAAGAGATGCAGACTAGCGGACATTGCACACCTGCCCCACTGTGTCAACATCTCAGGTGGCGGGGAATGCTAGGCGTACCATCCCTGCATAGAAGCCAAGAAAATAAAGGGAGCAAAGAGATACCCCACTCACATGTAAATGCTACGTTTCTGGCAGGACGTGACGATCCTGGGATACAGACACACTGGACTGCCTCTCTTCCGGGTAAACCAGTCCATATCATATATTATCTCATATATCATCACCGCGCCCTATAGACACGAGTAGTGAAGACTCGTTAGTCTGGTAAGACAACTTCCATAAGAGAGACAACTCTGATCACAAACAACTGCTGCCTTGCAGATATGCTGGGGATAGCCAGAGGCTAAGGAGGGCATCCCTACAGAAACGCCTGTTGAAATCGGATGCACGGGGCCACAAGCCTAACGAAACAGTGCAACGTAAATCGCAGTATGATGACAGTACAACCGATCAGAAAAACGTATGGCGCTCATCCTGCGGAGTCCCGCCAGGCAGCGAGAGTGCCCGGCCTCACGCCTCGAAGGGGCCCACCCTTGACTACTAGTGGTCACCCAGACTGGCAAAAGAAGGTGCAAGACTACCACAAACAGATACTAGAATGACGTACGAAGAGTCAAAGCGGCTTATTAAAGCCAGATACATGACCAAATGGGAAACTGAACATACCGGCTACACCAAAAAGGATGCATATTACCAGTTGAACAGAAGAGAGCAGGTCGTTGTCTTCAGACTTCGCACTGGCCACAATAGACTGAGGTACCTCCTTTTCAACAAATTGAAGATAGGTGGTACCGACGAATGCCCGTGTGGTACCGGGAAAATTACCGCTGAGCATCTGCTGCAGAACTGCCCGACATACGATGATCAGAGAGAGCAGATGTGGCCATCACCAGTGAAACCACAAGACAAGCTCTATGGCAGTGTCGACAGCCTCAGGATGACCGCCGGTTTTTCGAAAAAATAATGGTTACTGTCTGACTTCGTACGATGAAGAAGAAGGTGAAGAAGAATGCAGCAGTGCCCTAGGATTGACTCCACGGCCACCTCTCTTCATCTTCTAAGCACGGCAAGGGGCCAATATGCTAAATTATAAGTCATAGACAACTCGTTCCTCGACAGGTATTTATTCTTGTGTGACTCCCTAACCCGTGTCCAGTCGTGTAGTCTTGCAGTAGGTGACCAGTGGGCGATTAGATTGTTCATATTCACTGAGGTTGCATAAGAGGGTGGAACAGAAGTGTGCAGTACCAGATACTATCATGGTCTACACTGTTGACCAATTGCTGTTACGGACTGAATACATAAGGGTCTGCAAGAGTGCAATGACGTCAATTTTTGACAGAACAGAACATGATGAGAAAAACATGTTATTCCCTCTAAATGTATCCAGAGATGTCTTAAATGAGGAACTCATGGTGTGTATCAGTACAATTGTAATATGTTGTAGTATCAGTACAATTAAAAGATGTCGTATCAGTACAATTGTAAAAATACAACATTTATTAGATATTGAATTAAAAGTAATCGTTTTATCAAAAGAAAGAAGAGTGTTTATTTTTCATCTCAAACGAGATCATTCTATTTATTCTAGATTTTTTAACACGCGGAAGACATCTCGTTTTTCCTCCCCAAACGAAATTAATGCAGCAACAGGATCAGTCATTATTTTTGTAACGGATAAGAAAAACGCATTGTCTGTAAATGAAAATCACAATAAAAATTGCATTTTATTTTAATAAGAAGAAAATACTTTTTTTTAACAATGTAAATCACTGGAATACTACGATGGTGTTAAATTAACAGATACCATGTTGGTACATTTGTACTTTAGGATTACTTATTAGTAGTACTTACTTACTGTCCGTGTCTGGCAACCTCACAAAGTATTGGACCAGAAATCAACTGCCCTGGAGGCTCTATTATTTGCTGCCATGAGATCCACAAAAGTATATGCTTCTTTCATTCTTGTGAAGTTATTCATATGTTCCGGGTCCTCGATGGCTCCCCATTTGCAGACATCGTCGTCCGCATATCCTCATTTTCTCATTTTTCTTGTTAGGTATACACCCAGACACTTCCGTCCTTACTCTTTGCAGTGTTCTCGCAAGCTCGTCTTTGATTTTCATTCATTACTTACAATATTTGTGACGCCATTTATTGTTGCTGTTTTGCTCATGTTTATAAACGGTACAGTTTGATGGACAGTCTTCCCTCTTCTGGATTATATATCTGGATATAAGTGGGCGTGTCTCATCAGAGGATTTGCATACGCTTTGATTATAACGACTTGGATGCGGTAGTAGTATGATTATAATGATATTATCAGTAGTAATAATAATATAATTAATAGATTCACTAAAAAATAGTTGTTTCTTACAATATAATGAAATACTTAATTTTCTTAAATGTTCTTTTTGGCATTACAAGATTCGCTTTTCACTAAGAACTCGTTTCTCTCAATTTACACCACTCTAACCAAACACCTGTGCCTTATTCACTATAAGAAGACAATACGTTTCTTTGCAATTTAAATTAATTTTTTTTAATATTGCTATATAACCAAATATATAAACTATATAAACTATATAACCAAAACAAAAACAAAGATAATGACCACCGATAAAACACAATGTCAGCATACATTTACAGTGGGTGGTGAGGAAATAGATCAGGTTACACATTTTGAATATCTGGGCTCCAGAATCGACAAAAATGGTGACTGCTCGAAAGAAATCAGAAGAAGACTAGCTATGGCAATGCATAGACTGAACAGCCTGAAGAAATTATGGCAGGGCACCAACAAAACGATAAAAGTAAAAGTCTTGAGAGCCTGTGTTTTTCCTGTGGCAGCTTATGGCTGTGAAGCATGGACGATTACCAAAACGTCTAGACAAAGAATCGAATTCTTCGAGGCAAAATGTTACAGAAAGATCCTCAGAATACCCTGGACAGAGAAAAGAACAAATGTAGACATTCGGCAAGAGTTGAGCATAGAGGAGAACTGGTTTATCAATTCCATTTTGGCTAGAAAATGCAAATACTTTGGTCACATCAAGAGACACAACGGTCTTGAGAGGACGGTGATGGAAGGTATGGTGCCAGGAAAAAGAGGAAGGGGTAGACCAAGAAGACGATGGCACCAAGATATCCAGGAGTGCCTGAGTATGACAGTGGCGGAAGCTGGAGTTTTGGCAAGGGAACGAGTTTCTTTCAGACAGACTGTGATGGGAGCGACGTTCTACAAAGGACATGCTACATGAGAGATATAACCAAATAAAATAAAACACTTTGTTTTACAAATATAATCAGAAACAAAAGAATACAAACTCGACAAGTTAACAAACTTAACATGGAATCGTAATCCCACAATATACTGCATACTATCTAAAACTCTTAAATACGTTCTCAATGACAAAGTACAGACATAATGGCTGTCATAATATGAAATAATCGCTTGCTGTTATTTCCTAAACAGAAAACAGACGACCCTTGGGACATTTTGAAGAAAAAAAACAATACATTTTTAGACCGGCACCTGGGAAGCCAGTGAATGTTTGGCATTAGTTGAATGTGTCTGTATGGCAGGGTGTTTGAAGCTTATTCAATAAAAAATATTTCCAGAATTACCTAATCGTTAATGCCGTTGTGGAGGAAAATGTGGATGCCATGCAAGTGTTATAATTATTGCAGAAAGAAACGCTTATCATAGAAAAATATATAATATTTGTGAATAGAACAAAAACGTTATGTAGCAAGAGAGTGAGAGAGAGAAAGAGAGAGAGAGAGAGAGAGAGAGAGTAATGAAGTGAACGTTGGAATAATAAATTTAGAAGGACAAACAAATACGATAAAACAAGTGCAGAGCCAATTGGGAAAAGCAAATAGCTAATAATATTGTTCAAGGTATGAGACCAACAAAGATATTGAGCATTGACACTGAACAAACGATAGTGATAGATGTATGGACAAAATTACAGCACGCAAATAAGACACAATCGTAATTGTAAGGAACAAAGTGATTGACGAAATATGAAATGTGTGCAGCGTATTGTAGAGAGTTATCATTATTTATTTTTTATTTTTTTTGTCACGGAGAGAACCATAAGGCAAACACAGAAGATGACTTTCTTGCAAGAAGCCATGCCCGACACATGTATGTTTTCTCATTCACACGGAGAGGACCATAGGATCTCACCTGCAGATGGCCTGATTCCAATGAAGCCAGAACACAAATCATGCATGTTCTTTCATTCGAACTGAGAAGATTATAGAGTATCCATTGCAAATAGTCTTCTTTCAAGAAGCAATGGCAAAATCATATGTGGTATCTCGTTGTTGTAGTTCCTGTAACAATATGTTTAACTTATGGAGGCTTCAAGCCGCCTACAAAAATGTCTTTTGGCATCGTTTATAACACGCAAAAAAAAATAATTTCAGGGATTTACTACTTTAACAGCAAATAGAGCTCATGCAGACAAAACAGAGATATAACTGACATGATAAGAAATGTTGATCAGGTGACCATTTGTCGCACGGACGAGAATCAATAACAACACAATGGACAGGAAGATATGAGATGGTGAATACATACTCGTCAGTATATTAGATGACGTCATTCATTGCGCTGTTGCTTTGTTGTTGTTATTGTTGTGAATTCTTACAATGAGTAGGTTTACTCTTTTGCGCCCTTTGAATAGGACGTTTAGTAACGGTTGCAGTAACTGTCCTCACATTTCGAGCGTGCTGGTGAATGTAGACCGGATCCTCAAGTCAATTGTGCTATGCTCGGCGGCTTAATATGTATGGGCTAACTACTACGGAAATTACTTTGATCCAGCAACTCGTTATCCCAACTGTCAGTAAGGGTAGCCGGTTTCCAGGGGGGAATACATGGAAGTCGAGGTTGGGGCCTTGGTCTATATATTTTGCCTGACCCTGACTAACATGTCTGATCAGTATGTATTGTCTTACCTGACTAACATGTCTGGTCAGTATGTATTGTCTTACCCTGACTAACATGTCAGTATGTATTGTCTGATCCTGACTAACATGTCTGATCAATATGTATTGTCTAACCCTGACTAACATGTCTGATCACTATGTATTTTCTGACCCTGACTAACATGTCTGATCACTATGTATTGTCTGACCCTGACTAGCATGTCTGATACTATGTATTGTCTAACCCTGACTAACATGTCTGATCACTATGTATTTTCTGACCCTGACTAACATGTCTGATAGTATGTATTTTCTGACCCTGACTAACATGTCTGATACTATGTATTTTCTGACCCTGACTAACATGTCTGATACTATGTATTTTCTGACCCTGACTAACATGTCTGATACTATGTATTTTCTGACCCTGACTAACATGTCTGATACTATGTATTTTCTGACCCTGACTAACATGTCTGATACTATGTATTTTCTGACCCTGACTAACATGTCTGATACTATGTATTTTCTGACCCTGACTAACATGTCTGATCACTATGTATTGTCTGACATGACTTAGTCTTCCTTCTCTGTGTTGTGCCGCTTTAAATAGAGTAATTTTCATAAGGGGAAATGTATGGCAAAAGGGTTGTGAGCTTGGCTTACAACCCCAACGTGCCACGTTCAATTCACATCGCGCTCGGTATCTGTGACGGATTTTCGTGATTTGTCTATGGTAAATCTGATTTTCAAAGTCGACCCAGCTGTATATCCTTCCTGGCGACATCAGATACGAAGCTCGTGCTATGTCGATGGCACGTTCAGCATTGCAGGGGTCTAAAAGTGGATTAAGTTGTTTGCATGAGCAAGTCAGGTAGATTTTAGTTATTGTGCAACGACAAGGGCTCACAATGATTGATGTAACCCACTTGGTGCAGGAGAGACAACTTAAGATCCACATGCCTCCCAACGGCATAAGTGGATAGAAAAATAACTATTAGCAATGTTTCATTTCCCAATTTTCACAAGTAACAACTAAATGCTTCAATAAACTCCTCACTGCGTCTGCTTCTTTGAGGTTTCTAATAACAAGCTTGCTCAATACATCTGTTCATATCTTATAAACTGCTTTCCAACAAATCGTTGCTGATTGTTCATCCGGTTTATTAATGTACATGTTTGACATAGATAATACATTGTATGCATTAACATTTCCCACTTCTTTCTGTTCAGAAACTGCAATATCTGTCACTTTTACAATCGCCGTGAGCTGACGGATCACTTCTTTTCGTTGCTTTTTTTTGTAAATTCTACGATTTGGCTTGGCTTGGCTTCGTTCGTTCTCAATCTCCCACTATTAAACCCTGAAAGGGCTTAAGTAACAGAATGTAGTCCAGAGAACGGAATGCATTATGTGTAGTTTACAGATTGATATATGCACATTTCGGTCCAACACATCTGACCTCAGCAAGAATTTTTTGAGTACCGGGCTAGCATTCCCTGTTCGACCCCTTATCCTTAGCCAGTCTGCCCTGCTGTAGCTTTGAATTCACATTGACGACTGGGTCAACTGGGCACGTTAAGAAATGGGACTAGCCTGGGTCTGAGCTGTGTGACATTATATAAGGAAGCAACAAACAAACACATGATTACGCAGACCTTTAGCTTTATATATACATAACATATATATTTATATATATAAATATAAAATATGTATACATAAAAACGACAACACATTCCATAATTAGTTTTCAAAGTGGTGACAATATTTGGAAAAACTTATGTAATTTAAGTTCTTGAAAACATGTGCAAATAAACGATTTATACGAATGTGACGGATAGATATCCTAGGTATCAAACTCAAAACCTTATCTTTACGAAACATCCCGACCAAGTTGTTTTCATTGACCAAACCGTTCTCATGCTTAACGTTAGCAGCTACGAAATATAAAACTTGGTAGATCCGGAAAAATGTATTTAGACCATTGCATTGTAGTACTACTACCTAGCATGATCGTTACATGGATAGTAATGTTATATCGGGTTATAGTGGCTCTTCTTAAAATTTGAGATGTGAAGGTAGACCTACTGTCGTATGAAATGTTTTGGCTCTCAGCATGTTCACCACGACTATAATCACTGTGTCAATCCCCACCTAACTGGCCAGATTGCTGCACCGCAGTCAGATTTCAGGAACCCATGGATTGACGCAGGTGAGGGTCTTGGTTAGTATATTTCCCATAACCCTGCCGCCCGTTTTGGTACCCACTTTACTGCATTAAAAGCAAACATATTTTTAATGTCCACAAACTGTAAACTAAAATGGTTAAGAAATGTCATAAAATCACATTTTCACCAGTCATAATCGACAGACAGTCGAGTTCGCATAAAAAAAAGAAGAAATAAGAGAATATGTCGGTGTTTCGGTAATGAATAACAAATTAAAAAGAACACACAAATTGCACAATAATACTATTATAACTGCTAATGGTTCGCAAAAATGAAGTGGAAGGATCAAGCGAAGAGAGTAATATTAAATTAAATGTGACGAAATAATGTTATTAGACTGTAATTTACATTTGTAGATAATTGTTGTTTTATTAGTCAAGTTAATAATCTGGATCCTGACAACGCAAATGGAGAAAAGTATTGAGGCTTTCCAAATGTTGGTATTCATAAGACTTAGACGAGCTTCTTGGGAAGATTTTTTTAAAATATACTGAGGTCCTGAAACAGCAAGAGGAAGAAGATACATCTGAAGGAAATACAAAGCAAAAAATACAATATTTTGGTCATGTCAAGAGACTTGGCAGTAGGCTGAACGTTATTTAGAAGAGAATATTGGAGGGCAAGAGAGTCAGATATTAGTGGAGGCACAGATGGACAGACATTATCAAGATGTGGTCGGAACACTGTTTGATTGAGTGTACCAACCTGACACGGAACAGAGATAGCTGGAGATCCATTACCGCCAACCTCCGATTCGGAGACAGCACATGGTGATGATAGTGAATAACGTATAGGAATAGTTCTACATTTATCTGCCAGAAGGGATTGTGTGAACACTGTGTATGACGAGACGTGAATAATATCCCTTATACGCTGATAGCATGTCATAACAGGAGACTAATTGTGGAATCAAACTTCGTAGGTTAGAAGACTTCTTCAAGTCATGAAAGTGCACATTACCATTCATTCTGGCTTACTGAGAGTGAATTGGCTGTTTGGGATTGAAAGGATTCTCTAAACACCGTCCATACATTCAACCAAAAAACTACCGTTACTATGCTGTATTTTTACATGCCACGGGTCTGTTGTGGGGATTAGTGAGGTTGTGAGAAACATGCGGACCTCGTACTTACGACAGGTTCGATTACAGGCTAGGTGTTGAAACTCGGAAATTGTCGTAACTATCAATAGCTCTAAACACTGACATTTCCACTAATCGATCCGTGTATGCCGTTACAGTTATAATATAATAATAGCGAATGTATAAATACAAGAAACACTGCCGACTATGTTCTGCGATACCGGGTAAGAGTAGTAATCACGAAATGCGTTCTTGTTTTTAAGCGCTGTGATACGAATAGTATTAATGACCTTAATTATTCGACCAGTCTCACTGTTCAATACACCGGCCTCACAGTTGAATCATTTTCACAGCTCCTTCTAACGTCTTTCGTGCCGTTTTTTGTTGCTGTAATTGTATGCTCCACTGTGTAGTAGTATTAAGGTAGTCTATGTTTCTTATTTCTTTTAAACACCAGCAATCAAATATCTGATTTCTCGAGGTGTGTTGATCCGAATATGTGTTATCCAGAACTAAAACAGAAACTAAATCAGTAAAAAGGAACCATAAATATATATTGCCAGTCAAAGCACTAAAAGAGAAACCAAACGTTTGATTTAGTGCCAATATGTTATAAGGAGGGAATAATATAAGCAACATGCACGAAGTCAAAATATTTGATTGTTAGTTTTCGTGATAATCTAGAACGTGCTGGGGAATGCCGTATGATGCAACGGCTATTGTATCTAGGTTTGTAAATACAGGTGTCGTAGATAGCAAAACATATCAGTTCAAATTCGTTTGATAAAAACCATTCACATTTTCTTTATTTTGTTTTGATTGTCATCAAAATATGTCCGTCATTATAGACTGGTTATTGCCAGTAGTAAAACAAAAGAGACTTTGTTCATACATATAGCCCAGACATTGCCTAACTACAAGCTAAAGCAATATACAGATAGCTACTACTTCTTCTTGTTATCTCATCATAGATATTTACATCAGCAGGTGAATTTCCGCGATGAACTCGACCCTTGACTGCAGTTACTCTTTAGCTCCATACAGCTTTGATTGTAGTGTCAAATCATTTGGCTAGTGTATCCTTCTTAACTGTCCATACAGAGGGCAGCCCTGCCTTTTGGTAGTTTGTTCGACTGTCCCACATGTACATAGCGGCGAGGCAGACAGACGTAGCATGTACATGTGTTTATTCAGTCTATTGTGCCCAGTCCTGGGGCAAAGAATGATAGTCTGCCCTTGCCGATCAAATGTATGGTAGTCATCGTTGAATTCATTCTGTTCTCTTCTAACAGCCTCGACAACTCTCTTTTTCTCCAAGGATGTGATTTCACTGTCTTATTGTTCACATTCTCCTTTCCTCCTTGCAGGGGCATTTTCCCTCTCATTTCCAGAAACGCCAAAGTGGGATGGCAACCACTGGAGTAAAGTTCGCTTTCCAGCAGCTACCATATCCAGTTCACTTCTCAGAAACGAGAGTTTATGAGCTTGCAGCACAATTAATGCCAAAACAATAACAAAAAATAGATAACCACTTCGAGTCATAATATATTCACTCAATTATAAAAGGTAACAGGTGCTAGGTGCTATGATGTTAAACATGTCTGTAAGCTAACCATCGACAAAATAGAACAGCACTTGGCTGATGCGGACGGTTGAGTCATGTAGCTAATGCGTCGTATTGTGATCGCATATTTTTATATTTGTATGCTAAAGTTCAGAACCTCCTTTCTGACAAAGCACCCCAGGGTAATGAAACTCAAGGTCACACTGCGAAGGGTACCAACAATTAATCTATCTCGGCAGCATGGGAATCATCCAATGGCGCAGCGGTCCCGATATGTCAAGGTGGATACCACTAGATGCATCTGCTATGCACGACCTCAGACGTGAGAAGTTGCAACAAGATATCTTTTGATCTCCTACGTGGTCCCAGTCCTGCTTCACGACTCTGAAACCTGGAAATTACTGAAACATGACATGTCGATACTGGAATCCTTCCACATAAGCAACCAGCGGCGTATTATGAACATCCGAAGGCTTAACTTCATCCGCAACTTGGAGGTCTCTGCTGAAACAGACTTCCACCAAACCTCAGAATCACTTAACAGCCGTCGAGTTTCTTTGTTCGCTATACGGCTGGACCAGGACACTCCGGCTCACATGATACTACACAATTCGTCCATCAGCTTCAAATGTCTTCCCCCGACCGGCTCTAGCAGATATCAACGATCACCTTCTATCTGGACGAGACCTTGAACCCTGCCGCAGCATTACCCAAAGGCGTGACTGACCGACACAACGGGCCTTAGCTGCCTAAAGATCATTATTATTGTTATTATATTTGTTATGTTTAGACCGTCAGTCATGTTGCCGTGATGAGCTTGGTCGTTGCTTGCAGTTCCTGGTTATCTCCGTGCAGTTTTTAGTTTGGTGTTGAATCAGTTGGTCAGTGTATTCTCCATAACTGTCCGTACAGGTGAGTTGACACATGCTCAGCAGTTTGTTTACTCGGTACACGTGTGCACAGCTGTGTTGTAGGTCATTGTGTGTAATCATTGCAACAAGTGTAATACACGCGAAATGTTAAGATGAAACGTCCCTAAGTCAAGGTTTTCCTATGCCGCTTCGCCTGACAGTTGTGGCGCAATGTGCAGGCTAGATTTATTAAAACCCCTCTGTATCTTTTCCTCCACGTCGTAGCTATGTCGTCTTTATCCGAGTTTTATCTAGGGATTTCGGTGTAGAAACGTGTACCGTTCTATGGTCCATTATCCTTTTAGAAACTTGTAGATGTGCGCCTACATTTCCCTTCTAACACACAATGTAAACAATTTCTGTCAAATATGTGTTAATCCAATAATATTCTCTTACGTTATTCAGAAGCGACATAACTGCACTCGGTAATATTCATATATGCTGACTCTCTTTCATCAGAAGCAGTTCGTTCGTTTTCTTTCCAGTTATGCCGTTGAGCGGCATGGGGAGCTTAAGTCGTCTGTCCTGCACTAAATGCGTTGCTTCGGTCATTGGGAGTCTGTGTTGTTGCACAATCACGCTGTCATCTATCCCCCTGCCTCGTGGCTGTCCTTTTGCCCTGTAAGCAGCTACCAACGTTGTCAGCCATCGGTGGAAGTTGATGAGGGTGCATTCTCATGAGATGGCCGAGCCAGGATGTCTTGTGCTTAGAAATGCACTCTGCATAAGACATAGTATCGACCATACTTCGAATGTCTTCATTCCGAATTCTGTCTTTTTTTGTAGCACTGATGACATTCCTAAAAACACTCCATTTCACAGGTCGAAATTCCGTTCTCATACGCATTGGACAGAGTCCACGTTTGGTGCGTGTAGCACAAAGTCTGCATAGACATATTGTTAATTAAATGATGATTTGTTGGTAAACTAATGTTCGATTGCCTAAACAGTGTTGACAGTTATTAAATCACATTGAATGCTATCTAACACTTAGTCTCAACTTTCCTGTCAAGGAAACCGTGTTCCACATCTCTAACAAAAATAATTTGTCTTTGCATGAATGTCCATATTCCATGGAGTTTATTTAAACTTCGTTTTAAGTTCCATCATAGTTTATCTTCACACTATATGTGATCCCGAATCATGTGTACTTAAGGACGAACCCTTATATTCTAATAAAATGCACACAAGACAAGTGCAACACACCATCTCTGATATTAATATCCTCTCTTGTGACCTTCACACTGCAGGTCTGCGTCTACTAACAAGAAGCATCGAAGTGTGAGCCTTCAGCGTCTGGGCAGATACAGATTGTATGCCAAAAACGGTAATTCATTTAAGAGAAGGGCAACTCTGTTTCAAACGACCAGCTTCCTTACAAAACAGTGTGCAGGGAATGGTTAGAGACCAAAAGATAATATGCCAGGCCTCTGAGAGAATACATCTTAGTCAAGGTTTAAAATAAGATCGTTTATTCGAAAAACGAAGAAGAAATTCAGGTGTTATTTTTTTAATCATAGTTAAGAAATTGTTAAGAAATTGATTTCCTGGCCTCATAGTGGACATACTGAAGAGAACAATTGCAATTTCAAATACGTCATACGAAGCGACTAACAAGAGTAGTATATGTGACTAGCGACCGTATTGTGTAAATTGCTAAAGAAACAACAATTAAAAAGAGCAAGCAATGTGCTTTGGCGCATCTGCCTAAACTTTGCCAATTGTTGTGATGGCAGTACACTACCGTTGGAGTACAAAATGTGCAAGCTAAGAAGAAGTGTATATTTCAACATACCGTATTCCCGCCGTCAATGAAGATCCCATGTCAAGACTGCAACCAACTTTTGAAATGCACAATTTCGAAGACAAAAAATAAACAGGAAAATAACGAATTTTTTAACGTGTGCGACACTGCACACGGATGTCCAATCTCTACTACCCAGAGATATGGGGAAATATCAGTAAGTCCAATTGAAAAAATCCAGGTCTCCACCGTGATTTGAACACACGACCTCCATCATCGGAGGTTTATGTTTTACCTCGAGACCACTCAGTAAGACTTCTTTTGATACTTAATAATGTTTCCTTCTTTGGAGAGTGACAACTCTGGTAATACTAGTGTTTTTTAACATATAAATTGCTACTCGTCTGTTGGCTCGTTTAACCTAGTCAAGATATAGGACGGATTTTTGTGATTACGTGTATATTTAAAAATGAAAATGTAATGATACTTTGTTTACTGTTCATTTGAACTAAGTATAATCTTCACTGATCGGACACGGGAGTTCAGTCTGCTATCTAGCATTGATAACCTTTCTCTGGATGTTAGTTAGAAGAGGCCTATGAACAACGTAAACGTCGGTCTCCAGGACGAAACTTCTTTCCGTAAAAAAGAAACATAGCGTCCACAGATGCCGAAAATTAGATAGTCCCGCAGTCACGACAATAGGGCGGGAAAACAGTGCTATTGTACGTCATGTAAAACGTGAGAAAAATGTAATTAAAAAAATACACGTAGAATGTTTCTTACCTTGCAATGTGTCAATCCCAGTTGACTAGGATGTTTATTAAATCGATAAGTATTGCTTTATCTTTAACTGTGTATCGTATGGTAGCAATCATCCCCGTCTGACGTCTTTAGTAGTCGAGTAATTAACGAAATGGTCAACCTTTGTTGCCGGAAAAACGAATTTTGTATTCCACTTTTTACATTTTATTTTCTTGTGGCTACAGAAATAATCCACCTGAGTGTTACCAGAGCCGGAGACGTAATAATGAAATGTAACACTGTAGTCAGAATGCCTTAACTTCCTGTGCATTTATTGAAAACCTATGCTCTACAGAATGCTTACAATCGTTAGACAATGATTGATTGATAGAAATAATTTGCATAGAAACAGCTTTCAATAAAATGGTAAATTTACTATTTCTTAAAACAGCGTATGTGGTAGAAGGTATACCGGAATCATCTGTGAAAGTAAATGCGATTGGCGTGATGTTGACCAGAGACCCCCTAGTGTGCTGTTGGTCAAGAACAATATAGGCATAACACCATATTACCAATATGAAATGGTGGCGTGTTACGGAATCTTTACTTTTCACTCATTATTCAACAGATCGTTGTCAATTTGATAGATGGGTCGTATGTGTAATATTTAGACCAATCATGTCGTGTTGATGTGCATCATATCGCAAAAAACAACAACACTGGAAGCCGCAGATACGTGGTTTTATAGCAGATCATTAATCCTACCATGTCGTCCAAAACTGTCCATAAAAAGAAACATGCGAAACACACACCTTCTATTAAAATGTAGCTGTGTTCATGAAATATACGCTTTATATGTTTATCATTACTTTTAACACTTTTAATGTTTGTCTAGAGCAGAAATGTGGAAGAAAATGTACATGTCATTGGATATTACATATGTGGATTCGACTCCGGACTCCGCCGTCTTTTTTACGGGTGCTTGATGCGGAGTCCCCTGCATATCGTAGGGTCTGGCGGCTCGAGACGAGAGAGTGAGAATAAAAAAGTAGCCCAGTTAATCCTTACTAAAAATAGCGCCATCAAATAAATTATGCCATCACGGTCTACGATGGACGGCGGCCTTTGCCTTTTTTTGGTGTTCTTCTTTACTTGTATATGGAAACTCGTATTTTCGTATGTTTTTGTCCCTGGTGAAAACACTGCGGCCGCTGCTTGGGTTTCGTATAGTTTCCGTCTCGGTGTGGTAACAAGCATAAATGTATGTTTTTATCGACTGCTGAACCTCAGTACCGATACATCTGCGCTTTATTCGTTCAAAACACATTATAACTAAATATTGGTATTTCTTTCGAGTGGTTATATTGAATAAAGTGTTGGTATTGTTGTTCTTTAGAAAGTTGTTGTTGATGATGTTGTTGATGTTCTAGTTGCTGCTGATGTATGTTACTGTTCTTCGAAGTACTCATGCTGAGTTAACTCTTCACGATATGTCTGTGGTAGCTCATCTAAAATTCCCGAGGCGTACGGGAGAAGGGGGAACTTGGGTTCTCTAGAATGTTAACATAATACAACGTTCCTCAGCAATCTGACCTCTATGAGAACACAGTCTCGATATCGACCTCTTTGATCAGACTGCTGCTGCGCATCCTGTTTCATTAAGCACTAACAATGAAGCGACGTTGTCTCTTGGTAAAAATGTTTTAGACTACTTTGATTACCCTACGTCTGTAGCATGCAAATAACGCACAATGTATATCTTCCACTTAGGATCTTCGGACAGAAAAACTATAAATTCGCTTGTTTTACCGCCGTTAAAATTGAGTTGTTTGTAGATTTTTCATTCAAACTGTGAAATGTTAGCATTTATTTCAAACAATAAAATGTTAGCATTTATTTCAAACAATGAAATGTTAGCATTTATTTCAAACAATGAAATGTTAGCGTTTATTTCAAACAATGATATGTTGGAATTTATTTCAAACAATGATTTGTATGACTTTCTTTCAAACAATGATTTACAGGGCTTTCATTCAAACAACGATATATTGGAATTTATTTCAAACTAAAATACATACAACTTTCTTTCAAACAATGATTTATAAGGCTTTCTTTTAAACAATGCTATGAAGGGCTTTCTTTTAAACAATGCTATGAAGGGCTTTCTTTTAAACAATGATATGAAGGGCTTTCTTTTAAACAATGATATGAAAGGCTTTTTTTTGTTAAATGATGATTTGTATTGCTTTCGTTTAAATAATTTTTGTAGGACATTTCAAACAGTAATATGTAGGCCTTTATTTCAAACAATTATTTGATTTATTTCTATCAAACAGTGAAATGTAGGGTTACATTTCAATCAATAATACATACTATTTTCTTTTAAACATCGCTACATTTGGATTCATTGCAAACATTGAACTGCATTGTTTTCTTTCAAACAAGGCAACGTATGCCTTACTTTCAAACTATGGTGCGTTTTGATTTCTTTATGGCTTTCTTTCCAACGATGATACGCAAGGCGACATCCATTTCCAACATACAGGTCAAGATTGCGTGTTAACGTATAAACTATCACCAATACACAATGAAGTGCGTGGTCTAGGAATTGTGTTCTCTGTATACAAACCAAAGTGAACGAGGTATAAATAGACAGGTCTAAAGGACGTGCGTTAACGCAACAATATGCGCTTGACCTGGTCTCGGAAAATCTTTCGTTAACTCACGTCCTTCTTTAAACATTGTTGTCCAGTTCTTCACTGTTGTCTTCGACGCACTTTTGTCACCATACACTGCCTGCATTCTGCAATGAATGTCAACTGGTTGACATCCTTCAGTTGTTACAAACCGATTCACAGCTGGCTGATCAACTCTGGACAGATTTCGAACCACCCCCCCCCCCTCCATGTTTTCAACTGTCTGCTGAGGAAACTAAGAGTCGGAGGATAATGAAATTTTGCAAACTTGGCGGTTTGTATGTGACGTTGACACCAGAATTGACGTCATCATGCACGTCGTGCGTATGTTCACTTGATGCAGCTAGGTCCGGTTTCATTTGAACAGGTTTCGCAATTAAAATGTGTTTTTAATCACATCTTCAATGCAAGTGTTTGATTGAATCTTCAATCTAAGTCTCTGATTATGTCTTCAGTATAAGTGTTTGATTGTATCTTCACGACAACAAAATAGGTTTATTTTTATTGTGACATGGATTGAGAAGGGTACGGGGAAATGGGATGTGGATGGGAGGCAGGCAAGGGGTGCGGGACGGAGGAAAATCCTATTTATTAGTAAACTTCTGTTGCTTCATGTATATGTAACAGACCCTCTGCTGCCGTGATCGAACTTAAAACATTCTCACACTGATCCACATCATCATGACCATACTCAGTAAATGACATATCAAACAGCAGGTGGCATATTTATTATATCATACTCATATCATACAATGAGTAGAGAAATTACAAACACAATATAATACATATCTTAACTAAACATTATACTAAAACGGGAATTGTAAGCATGAGCTATTGATGGAATTCCCAACTAACTAAAACCCAGTTCTATTGCCTTGCAATTACATCACACACACATCGCCTTAACTGCGTCTTCAACACACCTTATCAAATACTCTTCTTCACTGAAATCCCCTCTGGCGGGCGATCTCGACATACTCGTTCACAGTGTGTCCTTGCTTACAAACACACGTTCAGATTATCTATTAATGCAAAACTCACACACCTATTTGAGCGATCCTGTTCTATCACCAAACATTCGTCCAACCGTCTATCAATCGCTCCTCTATCTAAAGTCGGTGAGTTAAACACACTATCTACATTCAGTCTCTCTCTCTCTCTCCTCCATACAGCCTCTCTCTCTCCCTCACTCTCCATCTCTCATCCAGCCTCTCGAGCTAAACTTTGTCTCGAGTTATATATCCTCAAGCAAGGCCAGAGCTTGACCAATATATCTCAGGTATGGTCATCTTCAATTCCAATTGGAACGAAACACTTTGCACACATGTCACTCATTCTCTCGCAGCAAGCCCCGTTGCCAATTTCGTCTGTCAATCAATCTCCCCCTACCAAAATCGGAATGCCAGTGGTCAGTTTCTACCTGTCCACATTCCTTAACCCAACTCTGTTCTCCTTTGCTGAGACAGTGAGTGACCTTGACATGCATTCCTGTAGCTTTAAGCTTTAACATGTTCAGGCATCCTAAACTCCCCTTGCTCCGGCGGGAACTGTTACATATATTGTACAGTTTGATTGTCATGCAGAACGTATGCACGGGTATTGCTAGTATATATTAATAATGTGTACAATATAAATCCATTAGTCGTTTTTTCTGCCTATTCGACTCAAATTAATTGTTTATCTGTGAAAATGTATTTTGTTCTTGAGTCGTTGAGTTAGTAACTCTGTTTTCTGAAACATACATTCTTACATGAATTAGACCCTAACAATTTTTTTGGGGCCAAAGGGCTGGAAAACTTTAATAGAGCCCGTTTCAAAGAACTACAATGTTTCGTTGGTAGTATAATTGGTAATAATTAGTTTGCTAACCCCAAGTACAACCTTCTTTAGTCGTCTTTTATGTCATGCGTGGTTGCAATGATCGTATTTGTCCTGCACCTGGTAGCACTCAAAAGTCTAAACTCATGTCTCCTAAAAGTTGATCTTTTATGTATATCCACCGAAAACCATATTACTTCAACAAACGCCCAAAAGCTATCGACGTTTGTGCCTTCCAGAACCCTTGTAATTCAGAATTTCCAGAAGCTGTTGCGTGTTAACAGTCAAATTAATCATGATAACGTAGGGTTCTCCGACATTTGTGAGACTGTTAGGGAGATAGAGAGCATGATTCAACAGAGTCTCGTTTTATAATGTTACTGAAAGAGTGGGAGGCAGGAAAAAGTCACCAGCAATGCGAAATGATAACTCGCCATTTTCGTTCAGTTAAAATATAGCGCCTCCACTATTGTTTCATGCTTTACATGAAATATGTATCTTAGAAATTGCAGATATGGTTTCGGTAAATTTAGTTTTTAATGCTGAAGCTGCTATACCCATGTACACCTTCTCTAGTCGTCTTCTACGACACGCTTACATGAAAATTCTCTTTTGATATTTTCAATCTGGGTAGCGCTCAGTTGAAAATGAGAGGATATCGAGAGAAATCAGTTTGTGTTACAGAAGCAATTTTATACTACTGAAACATAACCATAAAATGAAATGACAATTAATAAATTCAAACTGCAAATACAAAGTTTCGCAAAAGAACAATAACAAACAACGACCATGTTTCGCCCAAGTAAGAATATGTATAATAAAACTGGACAAAACGATCACATAACGCCATTAACCCTTTCAAGTCCAAGGGCCCGAAATGTCAGATATTCGGCACATGCACAGTTGTACTTTATTAAGTTCAGTAATGATATTGATCGAATAACGCAGAAATACACCTGACGTGGAGAATACCAAGCACAGAATTACCTCTTAATATCACCTCCGCAATAATGACATTTTATGTTTCATGCTATATATAGATATATATTGATCGCCATGCTGTCAGTCTCGAGAGACAATGGATTTCACGGACAAAGATAAATACATTTATTATGAATATGTCAAAGTCGATTTAATTATGTGTCTAACAAAGCTGAGTTTGTTTAATATGAATTGAGTTTGTTTTGAAAAAGTAAACAATTTGACAAACCAAGTTGCGGCACTAGCCTCAAATTGTAAGACACAGATCTGAAAAAGTGTGTCGAAGTGTAAATGGTCAAAGGAGCTCATTAAAAAAGCAAAATGAGTTCCATAATTTGACAACTCGGTAAGCTAGGTAGGCAAGAAAGACATCAAATAAAATCAATTAATAAAAAATAACACTGCAAGAAGTAGAAAGTTAGTTTATTCTCACAGTCCTGCTAGGGATCATTGTTAGTCGTCGCCTGGTATGGTTTGTAGAAAAACAATAATTCTGAGTTTTTTTAGCGTATCCTCTATTGCTGAACTTCATTTGCTTTTATTCCTGTTATTAGTCTTAAATAGGACGTTGTGACACTATGTCGTAGTAGGCTACAACATAAGCGCATGTCGCCTCAACACATATGATTTCAATATGTCATTCCATTTTAGGACTGTGACTGACTTATTTTAGGATCGTATTTTCGAGTTCTGTCTGTTTCCAACACCGTCAACTGTAGGCGGAATAGGGCCTTGGTCAGTTATCGTTCACTGACACTGGTGTAAGCAGCCGACTATGAGCTGCTGTCAGTTTATTCACATCCACACGTTTTTGACCCATCTTCAACGAAGTCCTTACTCAAATATTTAAAATAACAATATAATCCTAGTATTTCATTGCTAGAGTCCGTCGGGGGAGTGTGTTTGGAAGGTGTGTGGCTATGGGGATGAGGAATAAAGGGAGTCCGTCGGGGGAGTGTGTTTGGAAGGTGTGTGGCTATGGGGATGAGGAATCAAGGGAGATGATTGCATGATATCATCATCACCATCATCATAATCATTTATCTTTTAAACAAGATGGCGGATTATAGGTCCAACGCTGCATCTTGTTTCCCCTAACAAACGTGTATGAAATCCTGAAACCCTTTGTTTGCTATGTAGTTTCAGTTGATATGGGTTTTCTTATGATGGGGCTGCTAGTCCAAAGCAAAACCTTTTATAGTTGCCTATTATGAAATGCTCGCAAGCAAATAGTTACCGTATTATATTTAACCTAGCAACCACATGGGCTTTGAGACGAGTCACATGACAATAAGCAGATTGAGCGGAATTATGAGATGTTGATCGTCTCATGTACTTACATCTCTCATAGTCCTGGCAGCTAGCAGCGCCCGTAACATTGTGTTACAACCACCACGATTTGAAACCTGTTATTGACGATTTTAAATGAAACTTGTCTAACTACTGGCCTTGGGGGCTGAGCATCTCGAATATACGAATTCATCCACGAATTAAATTACGAGGCTGTTGGTTACCTTAAAAGAGGGATTTATGGCTACCTTAAGCGAGTAATTGCTGGCTACCTTAAGTGATTCATCACAAGCTACCTTAAGAGAATCATGTGCTGGTAGAGTCACGGTAAATTGCTGTGGATGTGCTGCGAGTATGTTGTATATGTGTATCTCTGGTGTCTGTCTGCAGCGTTAATGTATATGGGGCTAGTTCGTGTGTGTATTTCTTTCGCGCGTATATGCTGCGAGTATGTTGTATGTGTATCTCTGGTGTCTGTCTGCAGCGTTTATGTATATTTGACTATTTCATGCGTGTATTTCGTGCGCGAGTATATGCTGCGAGTATGTTCTACATGTGTATCTCTAGTGTCTGGCTGCAGCATTTATGTATATGAGGCTAGTTCATGCGCGTATTTCTTGCTCGCGTATATGTTGCGTGTCTATTGTGTTTTTTTTCCCCAGGTGTTCTGCGCGAATGTTTTGTTGTTTATGTATGAGTTTTTGTGCTCACACTTTTGCGTGGGTGTTGTTGGGTAACTGTGCGTATGTTGCTTTTGTTATGTGTGTCCTATGTTTATGTACATGTACATGTGTATGTATGTATGTATGTATGTATGTGTTTTGTCTGTTGCTTTATAGGTACATATTACTTGGAATATTTGGAATCCTGGTATTCAAACAGGCATGTTAATGTCTGTTGCCAAGTAGCAAACTTGCTTCGGCTATACGTTGTAGGTACTTTATAACTTCATGCGACTTACTGGGCCTGGCATACGATACAAATAATTTGGGTAAATTTTTAATTTGAATTTTTTGAATTTTTTCCAGGCAGCCGTCGTTAAAGCTTACTCTTTTCGATTTCTAGCTGCCAAGGGATTTTGAAGGTGCTTGGCAACTGAACACGGGGATCCGATCTCACTACCAATACTACCAGAAGACCCACGTGAAAAACATATCGGTCTCCACCGTGATTCGAACCCGCAACCTCTGTCACTCGAGACCACTGAGCATATTACGCTCTTTGTAAACGGCTGGCAAGATGTTTGTAAATTTAAAGTTGTACGTTATAGTAAGACTGTATATAACAGTAGTTAGACCTACATTGGAATACTATGTTTGGATATGACACGATAGGAACGATACAAAGAAGAGCAACAAAACTGACATTGGAATTCCTGAATTAGATTTATAATGAAAGACTCGGAAAAACCAACTTACATTTGTTTGGAAAAGAGAAGAATTCGAGGGGACAATACATGTTTATAAGATAATCAAAGAAAATGATACATTAGACTATAGAAAGCTGCAAGAACAAGAGAGCACAGATCCTCAATAATTAAAAAAAGGTCTAGAAATATAAATTAAGAAATATTTTTTTGAGTCGGAGAGTGATGAATGCTTGGAATTTATTGCCATGTGAAATAGTGAGGACAAAGTCAGTTAATACATTGAAGAATAAATTAATTGCACATAGTTGGTTTTAGATCAATTAGAGTAGAAGAAACAGACTGCAGTCTTCTAAACCAGTATAAAGAAGTTAAGATGTCTGTCCGTTTTATGACCACAAGGAAGCACGTTCAGAAAACTAGTAAAGGCATATATGTCTTTGTTCCTCTTCTATTGGAGGAAAAAACAATAGCATAGCCTGCACGTGCGTGGCTACCGATGGAGCGGCCGTTACTGCTCAGCCCCTTATACCCTTCCGGTGGATCTCAGCAATTAGAATAATCACCTTCATGTCCCGTATGGTCCGCCTGGGTCTTTGTTTATGACAAGAACAAGAATAGCACGACTTCCTCACAGAGAGCTTGCTATAAGCGACGACTAACCGTGTGACATGGCATAACACCGACCATCGTTAGGAGTTTGTTAAGAGCAGTATAGATTGCGCCTAACAGGCTGCGAGTCTACTTTGCTCTAGTGTTTGAGCCTATTAAGATAGACATCGGTTAAGCACTCTCCGAGGCACTTTTTTCAACACTTCTGAAAAATAAGCTGCTCGAGCCTATATCGCTAAGCAGGAAATATTCTTACCGGCTACATCCAGATCATACCATAACTAAAACCTGCACAGGAACATCCGCCCCTATATAAGTACAGGCCGACGAAGAACTAAGAAGAACCTTAATGATTCAAGTTTGACTTACGCTCTTTGTGTAGCTGTGTATTTGTATATTGAAATACAATTTATTAGGATTGTTGTGTATTGTCTCTGGCCCAAAATATAATTCTCAACTGATAGCACAAATTATGTTTAAAATGTCTGCCTACATGAACTAATTTGTCGTGCCAGATATAAGAAACACGAACCTTTCATTTCCTTGCTATATTCTACAGACATATGTTCATTTCCCTGTAGTCTGTACATCCAGCGAACAGTTGCAAAGAGCTTCCCATAGGACTTCTCTTGCTCTCGCGTTATTTTTCGACATCAGTCACTAGACACTCATTCAGCAGATGCGTTTCCTTTCAGCTGACGATGCTAGGTCACCTGGGATGTTCGTGCTTAATGTTATCGGACAATGTTTTTGATCTGCCTCGTTCATAAAATTGTTCATAGTAAAACATATCAGGGATAAATGGTCGTGAATTTTCTGGAAGAGAAACAAAGATAGATCCTAACAACAAAACTGAAAAACAATAACATACATTACCCAACCTTTCTACCTAAGTAGGCTTTTATCGCAGACTTGGCAAACGTAAATAACACATAACAAAAATAAAACATACAGCAAACGATGTTAAAGAATATAAATATAAAATAAATACAACTTGGGAAATGATAAAGGCACAGTTACAGTAAATTAAATTGACCTAAGCCGTATACATGTGTGACTGGAGTAAATGTCAATAACGCTAATGGATGAAATAGAACGTTTAAAAGCGGACAATTATAGAGTCATTTGAAAGAATGAACTAAAGATCATTACAATGAAAGTACAATGTCTGTGATGTATGTGTGCTTATAAATATGTGTATATACGACAGGCTATGAAGTAGGTATAGAATCTACGAAATGTGTATGTTACACAGCGGCTCCAAGCTACTCATTGGACGACAATGCATATGATATTATTAATCTCGCTACTGGACCGCATCCGCAACACCGCCATTAGAAGCCAAACTTGCTCCACCAAGATACGACGTTGTTAGATAGAAGCTACGCAATGGTTGTCCTTGCCCAGGCCCAAACTTATGTGCGAGTGGGTGATAGCCGGTAGGTGCATTACTCTGCTTAGAGGGCTGAGTTCAATTAGTACTTTGGTTTTTCTTATTCTTGTGCGGATCCCAGCTCAGGTTGCAGTCGGTTCTATCTCTGTTACTGGTGTCCCAGTGGAAGGCTAACATATTTATTGTAGGATCCCGAGTGGTGTGCAGCTTGAACGAGTCTTGCCACTTTCTGCTGTCGGGTGTATTGATGGAAAGTTTTTTTTTTCCAGGAATGTGTAATGCCGCGCATGTACTACATACTGGATGATGTGCTCCAACGATCGTTTTTCTTTCTGACTACACGACTAGCCTAGCTGTGCTTGACAAGCTGTAGGACATCCTTGACATGTGAAAATGCCACAATGTCACTATCGTGTAGGCCCATCTGGCGATGTCGCTTAAGTGATAGGCACACGAGACAGCGGTCCAGCGAGGCATGTGTTGTCCTTAGCTGGTGCTCCATGGCTTTTGTCAGAGACCAGGTTCCACTTCCATGGCACAGCTGTGGCTAGACCAATGAGTCGATTCTAATATATGATGATATGAGAAAAAACTGAATTGGAAAACACAACATTGCATTTTGTGTGTGCATGAAAGAAAAAAAGAAATGGCAGTAATAATTAGAATCGATCCATTTCAATTTAAGAAGATTTCATTTTCAGTTATTGTTACATATCTGCTATTATGTATTTTTGTATCCAAAGTAATTTATTTCATCTGGCGCATATGTGTTTCTCACCAATGTATGTACATTATCGATCCAGTTCATCATTGATCTCCTATACTTTCACATCTTCTTCAGACCGTTCACTTGAATATAAATTTGGATAGCTTCCAGGATCTTAATTTATGACAGTACCGCTGAAGTGTAATTGTTTCTTCAACTGTCGATGGGTCTCTCTATAGTCATATTTTCCAATGGATTGTGTGTCAAATGTTTACATCTGAGATAATATCGGTGTATGTTATGTCAATTACTAATAACATGAAAAATGATTTCCCAAAGGACTACTTTGTAAGGATCTTTAAAGAGATGGAGGAGAAGTAGTAATTGGTGGGGGTTTATTGTAAGCATAGTTTTGTTTTCATTATTTAGAGTAGTTTTGTGCTTATTTTATTTACAGTAGCTTTGTGTTTTTGTTATTAAGAGTATTATTTTTGATTTAATTATGTAGAATATTTTGGGATATTTTTTTATTTAAAGTAGTTTTGTGCTTTTATTATTTAGTGCAGTTTTGTGTTTGTTTTTTACTTTAGAGTAGTTTCTTCTATTTAAAGTAGTTTTGTGTTCTTTCTATTTAGAATAGTTTTGTGTTTCAAATATTTAGAGCAGTTTTGGATTTCTTTTATTTACAGTAGTTTTGTGTTGGCATTATGTATAGTAGTTTTGTGTTTATTTTTTTAGAGTAGTTCTGAGCTTCTATTATTTAAATTAGTTTTATTGTTTATTTTATTTCGAGTACGTTTGTATTTATTTCATTTAGAGTAGTTTTGTGTTTCAAATATTTATAGTAGTTTTGTATTTCCTATTTAAAGTAGTTCGTGGTTCTTTTATTTAAAGTAGTTTTGTGTTTCTCATGATTATAGTAGTTTTGTATTTCTTTTACTTAGAGTAGTTTTGTGTTTATTAAATTTAGAGTAGTTTTTTGTTTCTATTATTTAAAGAATTTTTTTTTTAAATCTATAATAGTTTTGTGTATATTTTATGTAGATTATTTTTTTATTTTTTTTATTTTTGTGCACATTAGTTTTGTGTTTATTTTCTTTAGAGTAGTTTTGTGTTTCAACTTTTTAGAATACTTTTGTGTTTCTATTATTTAGAGGAGTGATTTATTTTTAGATTAGTTTTAAACAACAAATTAAACTTATGGTTTTTATAAACTTTAGAGTATTGTTTGTGTTCTTGATTTAAGAGCAGTACTCTGCCAACTATGCCAGCAGTCCACACCAAAAAGGGTAGTGGTGCAGTGGGTTCCATCTCATTGCAACATCCAAGGCAACGAGGAGGCAGACAGACTGGCAAAAGAAGGTGCAAAACTACCACAACCAGATACTAGTATGACATACGAAGAGTCAAAACGGCTTATTAGAGCTAGATACATGACCAAATGGGAAACCGAACATACTGGCTACACCAAAAATGATGCATATTACCAGCTGAACAGAAGAGAGCAGATCGTGGTCTTCAGACTTTGCACTGGCCACAATAGACTGAGGTACCACTTATTCAACAAATTGAAGATAGGTGGCACCGACGAATGCCCGTGTGGTACCGGGAAAATGACCGCTGAGCATTTGCTGCAAAACTGCCCTACATACGAGGATCAGAGAGAGCAGATGTGGCCATCACCTGTGGCAACACTAGACAAGCTCTATGGCAGTGTCGACAGCCTCAGGATGACCGCTGCTTTTTTCGAAAAAAATAATGGTTACTGTCTGACTGCGTACGAAGAAGAAGAAGAAGAAGTTTGTGTTCTCATTATTCGAAAATATGTAACTCGGTTGTTCAGAGCAGTTCTGTTTTTATTATTTAGAGTTGCTTTATTATTCTTCTTTTTCTTCATTTTCTTCTTCGCTGTTCGCTTACATCGAGGCAACGATGGTTGTGCCTTTCTGCCCAATATTTCCGATTTCAGCTGACGCTTTTGAATCTCGTGTTCACCTTTTCCGTAAGATCGCTATTCCTTGGTCAAACTACACTAGCAACTTGAGCAGTTTGTTTCCAGGGCCGCCAATTGATGGCAGATTAGAGTAATAGACAGCTTTGGTTGGCTGACCCTGATGGAAACAGCCGGCTATAAGTTGCTGGCAGCTGTCTGCTCTTTAAATCTGCTGCATCTTGACATGTTATTTTGTTGTTGTTAGAGAATGTGTGATTTACATATTTTGAGCAGTTTTTTAATAGTATTTGTAATACTTTTGTTCTATTTCGAGTAGCTTTTTGTTTTCATTGTCTAGAGTAGCTATGCATTTCAAACGTTTAGAGTAGTAGTGTAATTTATATAATTCTGATTGGGCATTCCCCCATTAAAACATCATTGAAAAAGAGTGTATCTATCTCTCTCTCTCTCTCTCTCTCTCTCTCTCTCTCTCTATCCCTATCTCTCTCTCTCTCTCTCTCTCTCTCTCTATTTATATATATATATATATATATATATATATATATGTATATATATATGTATATATCTTTCTATGCTATCTAATTATATATATATATATATATATATATATATATATATAATATGTCTATCTATCTATAAATTAATCTACATATTTATCTACTTACCTATCTATCGATTTATCTTTCGATCTATCTCTCTATCTATCTCTCTATTTATCTATCTATCTATCTATCTAGCTATCTATTTATCTTTATATCTATATCTATATATATATATATATATATATTTATATATATATATATATATATATATATATATATATATCTATACATATCTATGAATCTATATGTCTATGCTCATCCGCCGTCCGTCATCTTTTTCTCTCATTCTGTCTTTACTTGTCGGTCTCTGTTTGTACGTGTGTCTCTATGTCCACTGTTTTCGTATCTCTCGTTCTGTTTATGTCTCTCTATGTCTAGCTATGTGTCAGTATTGCGTACTGTCTGTATTTGCTGCCTCGCTTGCTAGCTGTCAAACGTCCTCTCTCTCTTGCATCATGATTCGGTATGTCTTTCAACTATTTTCCCACTTGTCTCACTCTGTTCTGTCTGCCTGCCTAGCAAACTGTCGGCCGCCTGTCCTCCATATCGCTCCAACTATTTATTGAATGTCCTGTTTCTATTTATTTGTCCCTTTGTAATATCGAACCTCTAGTTCATATTTAACCGTCAAACAGATAATTCCGTCGATGAAACGCTCTGCTGCTAATGAAAGATCGTAGATTCGATCCATTCATCTGTGACATCTGTTTTCAATTATCGATTTTTTTGTTTTAGTGACATTTGATCTCTTTGCACTTGTTAAATTAAAAACAAACTCATCACACAATTTGCATGTCCAAATTGTATCACGACATTTAAATGCGTTTCTTCTTTACCTTAATTAATTAGATTAACGCCTGCTGGTTTGGATTTGAGGATAGGTGAAGATTACAAGCTTTCTTTAACTGGTCTACATGACACACGGTCCAACCAATTATGTATGTAATTATAATACCCATTTAATACCGCTGGCATTGGTTTATTCCCTAATTGGACTTTTTCCATTTTCCTGTTTTCAAGTGTGTTTTGTGCGTTCCTTTGTTTCATATTTGTAAGACATTCGACTTGGATATTGTATTTAATCATATTCCACTGTTTCAACATATAATTAAACAACATAGTTACAACATAAAATACACTACTTGGCAAATATAACGCCATTATATGTAACACATTTTGAGAACGTATCAGAATATTTAATTGGAAACCATTTTTATCGAAAGAAGTAAATTAAGGACTAATAATTCGTACAGGAATAACATATTTGGTTTCAAGGAATGGTGATCTTTTTTTAAAAAGTTTGGAATAGCAATTGTACAAGTATAAATGAATATAGTTAGCATAGTATAAAACAGGGATGAAAATCCTATAACTTTGAACGGTCGAATTATGTTAGATGTAAACAAGATAAGATAAGGTTGCATTAAGTTAGATGCTAACCTAATGAGGTCGCAGTTTGTTGTAAATCTAATAAACTCGAATTAAGTTAGCTGTAAACATAATAAAGCTGCATTAATTAGCTGTAAATCTAATAAGGCCGCATTCAGTTAACCGTCAATATAATAAGACCACATTATAATTGTTGTAAATCTAATAACCTGGCATTAGGTTACTTGTGAATCTAATACGACCTCTTCAAAATATACAAGTCGGATAGAGGCAATACAAAATCTGGAACACATATTTTAACACACGGAAAACAAAACAGCCTGATGAAATACAAATACTAATACAGCCTAAAAAGAAATCCTACGTAACATGACTGACTTTCTTGACGCAAGAAGAATATATTACTTATCAAACAGCGCGAAGGGACTGAAGATGCACCAGTGAATGAACTGGCTGCTTGTATCAGGCCATAACTGAACAAGACCATATTACGCCTCCGAGTAGCTGCCCTGGAAACAAGATGCAACCATGAACCCTGGCTAAGAGGTTGGGGATCTCCAGAGGGAAGGCAAATTCGTTCCCAACATTTCCATGCTGAAATCAAATGTGTCGAACCGAAAAGCGCAGATATCGCAGCCTCGCTGTATACTACGGCACACTGTTATCAACGTCCTTTTCAAGACAAACGTTAAAGAAAGTATAAGAGAAAATACTAAGCAGCTAATGAAATTACAAAATAAGAATCATGGAAAAAAAATATGGGTAGCACAAATATGCTTATACATGTACATATGCACAAATTATCTGAGAGATGTGTACAATTGTGTCCAACGAAGTAAGATTAGAGATGAGAACATCAATAAATATTAACAAAATTGGATCCCCAACATTTCACTAACCACGTCATGCAGTGCATAGGAAATATGATGTTAGGCCCATATTATTTTGTAACCCACGGCATTTAGTGGATGATATGCACCACGCCGACCGCCATTACTTCCAGGACTGAACCGGTAACGATTTAAGGCTGGGTCGACCCGGGTTCGTTGCGGTCGGAAAAAACATTTTCACCTGAACTGGAGAATGAACCCAGGACCACTCTGATGCGAAGCCAGCTCGCTTACCACTGCGCTACGTGGCTCACTAATTTTAAACTATAAAGGATAACTCTAGAAATAAATCACTGTTTGAATGGCATTCTAACTGAAGCAATTCAATCTTGTGGGAAGATAGAACAAGTGGTTATGAAGAATATTTACAACCGCATGGAACAACAACAGTTAAAACAATATCTTACCGGAAAAGAAGAAAATAGTAAAAGAGACGGTGTTACACAAAGCTTAAGCTTCATAACACTACAAATACGTACAAAGAATAAGAACAAGTGTTAAACCTCAGCAAAGCAAAAGCAAATATAAATTATGTAAATTAATAGGATGTAGTGATGACATTTTAATCACAAAGTCAATTAAGTCAAGCGGCAATAGAATATGACAAGCACTTTAACATAGCATTGATTGGGCAGGAGATAGCTGTTAATAGATTAGATAAGAATAAACACTGAGAAATATTTGAAGAATATAGACTACCAGCAACAACTGTTGAATCATTGAATATCTTTACTTTACTTACGACATAAATGAATGTGGTGGTACTATTATACCCACCCCAATAAGCGATCCAGAGACCCACACAGAATTGTATATATATCGCAAACATTTTCTCACATTCCCTCTTTGTTATTAGCATCACTCCTAGTCACTTGGGTATCTTTCGTTAATCTCAAATGAAATCCCCTATTATGGTTAGCTTACTCATAAGCCACAAATTGCACTAAAGCTAGGAGGACCTATCAGTTCAGTCAGTACATCCAGTAACCAATCAGGTCGTTGGGGCACACTTGAAGACACTCACAAAATCCCTCGCCATTTGTCTCTGTCTGCCGCCGCCTGTCGTATCTCACCGGGACGAAGGTTTGACCACTCGGTGATGTTGTCCACCCACCTCTTCCGTGGACGTCGAGTGTCGAGTTGGTAATTTCTTTGGACCTCGCGACGTGCCCATACCAGGCCATCTTTCGTCTTTTGATTGTTGTGAACATATCTTCAAAAGGGACAATTGCGTTTTCAACTCTCTATCGTATTTCTACGTTCATGATACGATCTTCCTATGTAACATATAGGAGTTTTCTATAGCACCTCATTTACATTGCATGTATTCTGCTCTGGATATCTGCTGTAATGGTCCAGGTCTCGCAGACATACATAAATAGTGAGATCACCAAAGAGCGCATTAGTCTAACTTTTATGCCGAGGGCGAGCCGCTTGTCTTGCCATATAGGTTTCAGCCTAGTAAGCGTTGCTGTTGTTTGTGCTATTCTTGCAATTACATCTGGCTTCGATCCCTCTTCGCTGATCAATGATCCCAGATATTTGAAACGCTGTACCATCTCAAGTTCCTGCCCATTTGCATCGATTTCAGATTTTAACCCCACTGTGTTATTAATCATGAGCTTTGTTTTATCTGCATTTATTTCCATACCAAAACTCTGGGCCGCTCTATCCTATCTACCAATCAACTCCTGGAGTTCCCTTTCTGTGCCTGCCAATACATCAATTTCATCTGCAAATCTGAAGTTTGTGTGATAAGCCTGTCGCCTATTTTAAATGTGCCAACATGTCCTTCTAAGGTCGTCTCCATTATTATGTCCAAGAGTATGTTGAAAAGTGTTGGGGAGAGTATGCAGCTCTGTCTCACACCCGCCGTTGTGCGGAACCAATTGGAGGACCTATACCTATCTATTTAATCACACCTTGGAATGTAGCAAATAAAATAAATATACAAATACTACATGTCGCGGTCTTCTTCCTCTTCTACTGCTAATTCCATTTTTTTATTATTTATTATTTGTTCCGGTTTTCGATACACGCTTTTATTTGATACTAAGACATGTATTTTGCTTTTAGGACTACATGAGTGGGATTATTGTGAGAATTGGTGTATTGGTTTTTGGGGTTTCTATTATTTATTGTTTGGCTTGTTTTGTTTGTTGGTGGCAAATCATAAATATAAGTAATGTTAGAAGTATATATAGATACATGCTTAATGTATACAGTCAATTTGAAATAGTAAAATCATAGTAAATGAAGTAGTAAATACTGAAATTATATAAACTTTTTAATGAGCAACTTAAATAATATAATCTGGAATCTAGCGTAACCGTTGAGTTTCTACCAATGCTTTCTTATTGCATATAATGTTGCCAGACATGAATAGACGGGTATTAGATCGGGATCCAATCGAAACGTTGTCCCTTACTTGGGATAAAAACGCGTGTGCAAAATGACACAGCTTCATCCACAACGAATGTTCCATTCGGTTATACGAGACTACAGCTGACCTTGATTGTGACTGAACAAAGAACATGTAAATAAACTACGTTTTATTTAGGTAAAAAACTTTGAATGACCTGTCCAGAACCCGTAAAAATGTGACAAATTGACAGGTATCACTTGTGGAGAATGTTTACAACACTTTAGTTCTGAAGGTTAAAGGGAAGTTAGTTAAAATAGGAGAAATAAAAGTCCACGCGTACAATGGCCCTGTCAAGTTAGATACAAGCTTGCAAAAAAAGCTACTGTGGACTGGTACCACAGGAACACCAAGCGATAACGCAACTCAGAACGCGTAGCTTCAAACAATAACAGTAACAACTGCATATCTACAATCTCCATCTTAATGATAAATTGTTTATAAGTCCAGGGTTGTCAGTCAGTATTATATGTTGTATTTGCCCAATCCAGTGTTTGTTTTCATGGCCCTTATTTTTTTAGTTTTGACTTTCTTACCGTGTTTATAAGCTCTTTATTTCTTACCTTGTTCTTAAGTTCTGTATTTCTTACCATAATCATCATAATATGGTCTTATTCATTGATAGTTTGTCC
This sequence comes from Ariolimax columbianus, assembly GCA_036924085.1. Classification (NCBI taxonomy): domain Eukaryota; kingdom Metazoa; phylum Mollusca; class Gastropoda; order Stylommatophora; family Arionidae; genus Ariolimax; species Ariolimax columbianus. Next base: position 53,376,766 of record JAVGWX010000011.1, read on the forward strand.
ATCACAAGTGATGAAGACCACTCTCTTTGTTCAGCCGTGTGGACAGTCGTATCTCTTGCTGTGTCCGCTGAAATGGGTGACTTGCGCGGAGATTTGGATTAAAGTGAGGAAGAAACTGCGCCTTTTGTCAACCTCACTCACAGTGCCTAAGCTACCTTTTGCCAGTGGCAAGACATTTATCGAGTCGAGACGACTGGAGATAGCATAGGATGCAGATTTTGCCTCAGGGTTACCACCGAAACCTTTCCGTAAATATGTAACCCGCAGAGTAGAAAGGTGGGAAGGCATCTAACGCAGTTTGTCGTGCCTTTTCGATAACCACAAGATGTCGTATGTACAACACTCAGCGTGTGAGTGAGTCTGGCATCTCTCCCCAGCTGTATTCAGTTTATCATAGTAGCATCTAAAATTCCCACACGCCATATTCGTGAAGGTGAACCGGTAGAACTAACCCGTGAGATACGACACAGGTATACCTAGTTTAATTAAGCGTAGCGCCATTCAACCGGCGTCCAGACCAGGATAAACGGATGGAAGAAATCACAAAAAAAGAACGAAATAACAAGTCCAGACGGAAAACAACTCCACGTATCCGTGAACACAAGTGTAAGTCGTCGACTAGTGTGAATTCCAGGCAAATCCGTGGTCTGGCGGCATCCATAATGATACTTCTTCTTCTTCTTCTGCGTACACAGTCAGACAGTAACCATTATTTTTTCGAAAAAAGCGGCGGTCATCCTGAGACTCTCGCCACTACCATAGAGCTTGTCTTGCAGTTCCACTGGCAATGGCCACATCTGCTCTCTCTGATCCCCGTATGTCGGGCAGTTCTGCAGCAGATGTTCAGTGGTCATTTTACCAGTACCACACGGGCATTCGTCGGTACACCCTATCTTCAATTTGTTGAATAGGTGGTACCTCAGTCTATTGTGGCCAGTGCGAAGTCTGAAGACAACGACCTGCTCTCTTCGGTTCAACTGGTAATAGGCATCGTTTTTGGTGTAACCAGTATGTTCGGTTTCCCATTTGGTCATGTACCTGGCTTTGATAAGCCGTTTTGACTCTTCGTACGTCATACTGGTATCTGTTTGTGGTAGCCTTGCACCTTCTTTTGCCAGTCTGTCTGCCTCCTCGTTGCCTTGGATGTTGCAGTGTGACGGAACCCACTGTACCACTACCCTTTTTGGTGCGGACAGCTGGCACAGTTTGCAGAGTGCTGCTCTTAAGTCATTAAGCTCAGTGTTTTTCTGGCTTTTTAGCGCTGTGACTACGGCGAGAGCATCTGTCAGCAGGACTATATGGCTCTCATTCCAGGCAAATCCGTGGTCTGGCGGCATCCATAATGATACAAAACAGTAGATAAATGTAGACTCTCAGCCTGTTACGGCGCCATCTTTTTCTTATTCATTAAAGAGGGCAAATGGATGCTCTCATGCTTTTTGCCCTCTTGCTGCAACCCTGCGTTAATTCATTGATTTGCTTATTAAGGGATAGTTTCGGTAGCACCGTGTATAGCGTGATGAGATTGCCACCCCCATCGAAACTATTCTTAGTGTCTTCTACAACATGCATAGTCTAGTGCAGTAGACATATTTCTTCCTGCCCGGTAATAGGTTCCTGGATCCACATGAAAAGCTCTTTAATGAGACTTTAACATTTCTTCTCTTACTAGTCACATGACAAATATATTTCTAGGAGTTATCATGAGAAGCGTGAAGAATAGAACATAATTAGAAATCAGTCATGATCAATGCGGGTTTACGGAAAGCATGTACACTAAGGCGCTATACGAATATTGAAAACAATAATCAAGAGAGCTACAGAGATGAAAACAGATTTATATATGTGCTTCATAGACTATGCCAAGGCAATCGACAGGGTGAAGCACATGGAAATGATCCATATACTGTAAAAGCTGCATGTCGATGGCAAGGACAATTAGAATTATTTAGAACATGTACTCTAAACAGGCTGCAATTATATAAATAAATAACAGAGAAGGAAGCTTCGTGAAGATAAAAAGGTGAGTGAGGCAGGGATGTGTCCTGTCCCCTGATCTCTTCTCTCTGCGAATTTATAATACAATCTCTAAAGGCAATGACTAGAATATCAATTGGTGGACAGAACATATAAAAACGTGCACTAAGCTGATGACGTCGTGTTGATAGTACAGAATGGGTCAGACTAACAAGAACTGCTCAACATGGTAGTTCCTCATAGCGGAAAGTTAAGGCCACAGCTTAAATCAAAAGAAATCAGGCGTAATGGTAGGAACTAAAAAGCATAAATCTCGAAAATGTGATATAAATGTGATATAAATGGGATATAAATGTGAATGACAAAACTAAAACAAGTACACTCCTATCAATAGGTGGATACCCACATCAGTATTGATGGGAGATGCACTTATGAGATTAAGAACATAATTGGCAAGTCAAAATCAGTCTTCCAGAGTGTGACCCGAATCCAGTGCAGCAATAGCTTTTACTGGAATTAAGGAAGAGAGTTCTAGCAGGCATCTTGAGACCAGTTTCGCATACGGTATAAAGTAATGGACAATCAGCAGGCACGTATGAGGATCATTGGAGACAACGGAAATGAGGTTTTACCCAAGACTTGAAAATTCCATGAAATGCAAAGAAAGCTAATGTCGTGGTTCTTGATGAGACACAGACACAAAGACAGCTTATGGCGGAACTCAGGACAAGGCAGTCATACCGTTTCGGGCATGTCATGAGAAGGGGCGGGTCAGAACACACGGTGACAACCGGTGGGATCGCAGGGAAGAGTGACATAGGAGGCAAAGATATAAAATATTGGACAGCTTAAAGCCCTTGCATTGGAAGGGAGCAATGACACACGTGATAAGATGCATTGGAGATCCATGATGCCAATCACCAACAGAGAGTGCACTTGATGATGATGATGAATCGGTAAACATCTTTATCAGATTTGGAAGACCTGGATTGCTTAGATTATCTGGTACTTTTGTCACACAATCATAGCCAAATCTATGATAAACTTGATAGGTTGAAAGAACAATCATCCAAAATGGAACTGAACATGAACATGAAAAAAACCAAGCTCCTTAACACTATTATCAAGAAGTGGATACTTTTACCAATCTGGACATCAGAGAGATTATGGCTGAAATCACCGAAAAGTTGTCTGCGAACTGTACAGCCCTCAGAACAGAGTCCCAGGAGAAACCTCATAGAAAAGTGTCGCTAAAAAATGGTGATGCTTGGATGGAGATCTAACAAGAACCTGCACAAGGATATAATTTGCCATATTCTACGTGGAGAAATCTGAGCAGATTAAGAACAGGTGTGTCCAGATGTGGGTCTAATCGGAAAAAGTGGCGAATTGCAGACAATGAATAGTGCGAATGTGGGCCTGTCCAGGACCTAGGACACCTGATTAAATGTCCTAGGTTGCAGAAATTCTTTACAATAAAGGACATGATTGTGACAAATAAAAGAGCACCGAAAATGGCTGGTTTTGGTGCGACAATTGTGTGAGGTTGCCGGACATGGAACGTAGGTATCTGGACATCACAATTGACACATCAGGAAGAACAGATGCAGATGTAAGGGCCATAATTGGAAAGCTATGAATGGCATTCCTGGTACTAAACAACGTATGGAAATCCAGATAAACCAAGATTTGCACAAAAGTAAGAATATCCAACGCAAGTGTCAAGTCAGTGCTACGGTATGGAGCGCAAACATGGAGAACGAATACGATAATACAACAAAGGCCCCAGTCCTTCTTCAACAGAGACTTACCAAGGTTTATGGACATAGAGTGGCAGGATATGATCTCTCTCTCTATCTCTCTCTCTATCTCTCTCTCTCTCTCTCTCTCTTACCTCACTCTGTTTCATTTGACTCTGTTCTACAGTCACACCATTGCACAACGTTCACACGCGCCCTCATGGTGAGGCGATTCCATTGCACTTTGGTTGAGTTAGCTTCTGAGGGCACACAAACCTAGCATAGGTACATACAGATGCATACATTCATCCAGGCACTAGTTTATGCGTCCTGATATCGCCCAATGGACTACGGTCTGGGGTGGAAAATGGCGTGCCTCTGCTAGTAGAAACTAGTGAGGCAAACATCTAAGCAACAACAGCAACATGGGAAAAGGACCAGCAGCAGACATTGGAACAATAATATAATCGAAGAAAATTCGGTTGGGAAACATATTATGGAATGCACCGTGAAATATAGCCAGACAAGTTCTTACGTGAGTTCATTAGGGCTATAAAACTGGAGGCATACCAAAAAATACAAGAGGAAAACAATTTGATAAGGAAGTAAAATTAAAATTATTATCCCTAGAGAGAGACAGAAAGAACAGACCAGAACTGTGGATGATGGTAAGATGTTTTTAAAGGACCTATGCACCCAGAGGAAAGACAGGCTTTGACTGATTTGAATCCAAATGGCAGTATAAATGAACAAGGAAGAATTAGAGCATAATTTCCCCCCGAGAACCCAGCACATCCCACTTAACAACCACATGAACAGAACCAAACACATCCCAATTAACAACCACCTGAACAGAACCAGACACATCCCAATTAACAACCACCTGAACAGAACCGAACACATCCCACTTAACAAGCACCTGAACAGAACCCAGCACATCCTCCTTAACACCCACCTGAACAGAACCCAACACATCCCACTTAACAACCACCTGAACAGAATCCATCACATCCCACTTGACAACCACCTGAACAGAACCCAACACATCCCAATTAACAACCACCTGAACAGAACCCAACACATCCCAATTAACAACCACCTGAACAGAACCCAACACATCCCAATTAACAACCACTTGAACAGAACCAAACACATCCCACTTAACAACCGCTTGAACAGAACCCAGCACATCCCACTTAACAAGCACCTGAACAGAACCCAGCACATCCCACTTAACAAGCACCTGAACAGAACCCAGCACATCCCGCTTAACAACCACCTGAACAGAACCCAGCACATCCCACTGAACAAGCACCTGAACAGAACCCAACACATCCCACTTAACAACCACATGAACAGAACCCAGCACATCCCACTTAACAACCACCTGAACAGAACCCAGCACATCCCACTTAACAACCACCTGAACAGAACCCAACACATCCCGCTTAACAACCACATGAACAGAACCCAGCACATCCCACTTAACAAGCACCTGAACAGAATCCAACCACAACACCCTCCATTGTTTCAGCTGTGTACACAAATGTATGAAACCGTTGATCATCATCTGTTTAAGTGCTCGGCGCTCAACGATGTTCGGAAAATGCTTCTCTTTCTCCGAGGCCAAATAAATGGAGGCTGATGGATCTGTAACAACTACATAATGACAAGAACTGTGATAATGTGAATCTCCAACCAGTTTATGCAAAATGTAACCAATGACCAATATTTATTTTTTTTTGGTGTTTTTTTACGTTCGCCTTATTTCTCTATTCCCCAAGGCGGGTGTGCGTTGCACTGTGGTTTTTATTTTGCGCCTGTCGGCCCAGTGCAACCGACTTCAGCATGCATTTTATGTAAGGGTCTGCTTCCTCCTGCATTTCCTAAGGGTTTGCTTCCCCGGGGTAACGACCGGTGCTGTAATGGGGAACCCAGCACCCTCTGGTTGTGAGCCATGCCACTTAACCACTAGGCCACGACGTCCCCAATGACCTATATAAAAACAATCACATTAATTTTAATAAGAGCAGCGATCTGTAGACAAATCGGTTTATTACAACATATCTGGTATTGTTATCAATTACCGTAGTAATATCACTGAACTCTAGCAATACGTATGTGCTCTTTTTCTGTCAGAATATACTGCAGCTATCAATTATGTTCCTTACGGGGCAGGAAATGAGAGTCAGACTAGAGGACTGACTTGATTAATGCAGTCTAAGAACGCCGAAGTTCCCCCTTCAATCTTCATTTTCATCATATAGCAGTGGTTCTCAACCAGGGAAATAATCCCACACCTCAGGTTGAATGTTAGAGTTTCAAGTAGACCATTGTAAAACAGATCCAAAGCTGTTGAAATATTGATTTTTCTAGAAACTACAGTTCTGAAGAGTATAAGGATGTGCTGCTTGACATTGCACTTCTATTGTTTTGTGTAGATATAGCCGCTAACTTTCAGTTCAGCCACTTCCTGTTTTATTAAAATGGATATAACTCTAGACTAACACATACACTTATAGAATGTTGGTCACACTTTATGCTCTTAAAGTGTTGTTGGGAACAAATCATCGTGTCGCATTTTCATTATAAAATATTGCTGCAAAAGGTAAACATCAACAAAGTCATTGACATCTGTGATCATGTTGTGTACGAGAACCATATCCGCAGTATTAAGTTGTTGTTTTTTTTTCTTCTCGTTCGACTCCTTTCTCCAATCCTGAAGGCGGTGTGAGTTACACTGTGGTTTTTATTTTTGCTGGTCAGCCCAATGCATCCGACTTCAGCATTCATTTTATGTAAGGGTCTGCTTCCTCCTGCATGTTCTAAGACTTTTGCTTTCTCAAGATAACGGCAGATGCTGTGATGGGGATAGAACCCAGCACCTTCTGGTTGTGAGCCGTGTCACTTAACCACTAGCCCATGCCGTCCCCTGTATTGAGTTTAATATCAATTCAAGAGATGTATCTATTGTATTGAATCCTGTTCGCATTATTTGGTGTTTGCAATATATGTTCACTGAGGTTCATTTAAAGAGGAGTATCTTTTGTTCTTCTTTTGAAATAACTAATCTGGGGCTACCATCTAAGTAACTTGATTGTCTCGCTAAAGGAATTGACGGAAGGGCACCACCAGGAGTGGAACCTGTGGCTTAATTTGACTGAACACGCCAATACTGTAGAACGACTGGCAAATCGAGAGCACTACCGTTGGGTCTAATAATGACCGTACGCTGGTATTAGACTCACGGAAGACAAGTCAGCTCTCTAACACTCTAATGAAAGAACGCTACGGAAATCGTGTTTAACCCCGCAGAAACCGCAGATTTCAAATACCTGGCCACTGACAAACAAAAGCCCTCAATAAATTCGTCTGGCAAAATAGTGAACGGGTGCTGGAAATAGACCATCTGAAGACAGGTCAGTTTTACCCTACTAATGACAGGGCGTTGCTACGGAAAACCAGCTCCTATCGAGAGGAGCCGCAGACACTTTGGTACACGTACCAGGCTGATAAGCCAATGGCGCGAGGCTACCATGTGGGAGATTACGGCCGAACCCTAGTAAGCCGCAATCCCGCCCAAAATCTTAGCACCACTGCAATGGGAGGCTCCTACATGTTCGGGACCTGGGGCTCGCGCCCCAGCCCTATCCGGTAGAGCCGCAGAAAGAGGTCTCTGCCGTCCGCCGATCAAAGCGGGCGGACAGCTGCTTGATACTCACCTTATACGGCGATGGGGTACGAAACCACCAACATAAGACTTAGTTCCTGGTCGGGGTGTCGAAAACAATAGAGCAGCCACCTCACTGTGAACTGTCGAGACTCAACCAATGACCATGAGATCTGTCCGCACACTAAGCGAACAACATCTCTGTGACATTACCAGGCTTGTCCTCTGGCTAAATGCACTTCTGCTTCGATATCTACCTCTGTACGTTATCAGCCATATAGCTATCATGCTGGACGCAGAAGAGATGCAGACCAGCGGACATTGCACACCTGCCCCACTGTGTCAACATCCCAGGTGGCGGGGAATGCTAGGCGTACCATCTCTGCATAGAAGCCAAGAAAATAAAAGGAGAAAAAGATACCCCACTCACATGCAAATGCTACGTTTCTGGCAGGACGTGACGATCCTGGGGTACAGACACACTGGACTGCCTCTATTCCGGGTAAACCAGTCCATATCATATATCTCATATATCACCTCACATATCATCATCGCACCCTATAGGCACGAGTAGTGAAGACTCGATAGTCTGGTAAGACAACTTCTATAAGAGAGACAACTCTGATCATAAACAACTGCTGCCTTGCAGATAGGATGGGGACAGCCAAAGGCTAAGGAGGGCATCCCTACAGAAACGCCTTTTGAAATCGGATGCACGGGGCCGCAAGCCTAACAAAACAGTGCAACGTAAATCGCAGCATGATGACAGTACAACCGATTAGAAAAACGCATGACGCTCATCCTGCGGAGTCCCGCCAGGCAGCGATAGTGCCGGGCCTCACGCCTCGAAGGGGCCCACCCTTGACTACTGGTGGTCACCCACCCATGTGTCGTGGAGTCAAGGCACATGGCTATGGGGCAACGTTTATTGACCAAAAACTCAAGAACCTCAAAATACTATAGTGGAATGCGGAGGGAGTCATTAACAAAAAACGTTCCCTAACACATCACCTGCATGAAGGTAAGATTGACGTGGCATGTATCCAGGAAACGCACCTCAACAAAAATCACAAATTCTCAATCAGATGATACCAGACCTTCCGTCTCGATAAAGAAGGCCACAAAGCAGGGGTCCTGATACTGACCAGAAACTGCATACTGCGTAGCGCGGTATCTGTCAATCACACCGGACAAGCAGAAATTGTAGGAGTTGACATAATGGCTCAAGAGACGAAGCTCCGCATTTTCAATCTGTACGGACCACCAAATAGAGACCTATCGCTCTCGAGTATGGAGGTCAGAGACTCCAACTGCATAGTAGTTGGAGATTTCAACAGCCACTCGGAGAGATGGGGATACTCTGACACAGACAGCAGATGTGACGAAGTGGAAGATTGGGAGATAGATGCAAATCTCTCCCTAATCAATAGGCCGGAGGATAGCTCTAGCTTCTATTCAAGAACATGGCATACCACCTCGACTCCAGATTAGGCCTCCTCCACACAGGACATACACCATAAAATAGACCGCCAGGTGCTAAACCAACTGGCAGGTAGCGACCACAGGCCGATCAGGCTAACCATTGACATGGAAGTAGGCCCACAGGAGACAAAACCGCTCCCACGTTGGAATTACCAACGAGCCGACTGGGACAGATTTGCAATCCTGACAGATGGGCTGTGTGAAACCATCAACACACGAAACACCAAAATGAAGCCCATGGTAGAGAGCCTAAGCAAGGCAATAATGCAAGCCGCCACTGAAACCATCCCAAGAGGAGCTAGGAAAAACTATAAGCCCTACTGGAATGATGAGTTGCAGAAAGTGGAAGATGCAGTAACAAATGCTAGGAACATGGCAGAGCGAGAAAAATCCATGGAGGCAAACATCGCCCTCAAAGCCGCCACGGCGAAATACAAACACACTCTCAAGCAAACAGCAAGAGAAAGCTGGAAAAATAAAACGGAAAGCCTAAACCTGGACAAAGACGGGAACAAGCTATGGAAGCTAGTCAGAGCCATGAACGACGAAACCCCGTCAAAATAAACAAATTACTGTCAAGCAGGGCGAGAACTTGATCACAGGTAAGAAAGCCGCAAACGCCTTTGTCGATCACTATGCCAGAGCAAACCACATCGAGGTCCCTGCAGATAAGCATACAGACATTAGCGAAGAGCTAAAAGGGCACGAAAACATGAACACGGTACCTGAAGAGAAAATTATGGTCAAAATAACAATGCGCGAAATGGAAGAGGCTATGAGAACATTAAAGAAAAGGAAATCTCCCGGAAAAGACGGGATAACAAACGAAATGCTGATGGGGCTGGGCCAAATAGCGAAGAGGAAACTGCTATCGGTGCTGAACCAAAGCTGGAAAAGGGGAATTGTACCCCAGGCATGGAAAGACGCAATACTGGTACCAGTACCAAAAACAGGAAAGGATAAAACAGATCCAAATGGATACAGGCCCATAAGCCTACTGAGCTATGTCGGCAAGCTGATGGAACGGTTGATAAACACCAGACTGATGTGGCATCTGGAAGAAAAACGAATACTAATTCCACAGCAAGCCGGCTTTAGACAGCACAGATCCACTGAGGACCAGGTCATCCTCATAGAGCAGGAGATAGAAGATGCCTACCAGGCACAGAAACACACAGTAGCTGTTTGGGTGGATCTGGAAAAGGCATTTGACAAAGTCTGGAAAGACGGACTTAGAGTCAAGCTTAGAAGAAGTGATGTTTGTGAAAAAATGTACAAGTGGACCAACCACTACCTCAAACAAAGAACGGCCAGAGTCCAAGTACAAGGGCAGATGAGCAAAAAGGTGACACTCGAGCAAGGAGTACCCCAAGGGGGAATACTGTCACCCACACTCTTCCTGGTATATATAAACGATATTACAGAGAATATACCAAGAAGAGTCCATAGCTCAATGTTTGCAGACGATCTGGCTATGTGGACCTCTGAAAAGAATCTCACCATAGCAAGAAATCGGATGCAGACGGCCCTAACATCGCTGGAAGAGTGGGCGAACTCATGGCTGGTCAAAATAAACGAGGAGAAAACCACATGCACAATATTCTCGCTTTCATTAAAACCCCAAAATACCAAATTAAGTCTAAATGGCAAATTCCTGCAGCAAAGCGACAACCCAACCTATCTGGGAGTCACATTTGATCGGCGCATGACATGGAAAAGTCAGATTGAGAGAAACCGAATGAAAGCCAGAGAAAGAATGGCAATCATGAGGAAACTTGCTGGCACAAGCTGGGGAGCAGACGAAGGCATACTAAAGAAACTGTACAATGGAAGAGTGAGACCAGTTCTCGAGTATGGCATTGCGGCATGGACAACATCAGCGAAGGCGAACTTCGATAAAGTTAGCAAACTTCAAAACCAAGCCATGAGAATTATAACAGGTGGCATGAAGTAAACGCCAATTGTAGAACTTGAAAAGATTACAAAACTGCAATCCATGACCGATAGAAGAGACTGCAGAGCCCAGCTGCAGTCAGAGAAACTCCGAAGACTGACCGACCATCCAATGCACCAGAGACTAAACAAGTTGCAGAAATAGCCAAAGCAAAGATGCACGAAGATCCCATAAACGCACTAACAACACCAAAACCCATCACTACTGTACGAAAAACTACCTGGAGGCAGGATATATTTCCAGAGGTAGTAGAAAATATACCAGGTATTGCAAACAAAAACTGCCAGAATGAAAAAGAAAGGAGAGATACTACCCTAAGTTTCATAACGAAAAGCTACCCAAGCATGGACTGGACCCATGCATACACCGACGGTTCTGTAACAAACACAACACAGAACGGAGGGGCAGGAGAATTCCTGAACCTACCAAATGGCAGAAAAATAACACTGTCATTCACTACTGGTAAGTACACAAGCAATTTCAGAGCGGAGGCAGAGGCACTGAGGGCCGCAGTGGAAGAAATGGTGACACACAGTGAAAATGAAAGCCATATAGTCCTGCTTACAGATGCTCTCGCCGTAGTCACAGCTCTAAAAAGCCAGAAAAATACTGAGATTAATGACTTAAGAGCAACACTCTGCAAACTGTGCCAGCAGTCCGCACCAAAAAGGGTAGTGGTACAGTGGGTCCCATCACACTGCAACATCCAAGGCAACGAGGAGGCAGACAGACTGGCAAAAGAAGGTGCAAGACTACCACAAACAGATACTAGTGTGACGTACGAACAATCAAAACGGCTTATCAAAGCCAGATACATGACCAAATGGGAAACCGAACATACTGGATACACCAAAAACGATGCCTATTACCAGTTGAACCGAAGAGAGCAGGTCGTTGTCTTCAGACTTCGCACTGGCCACAATAGACTGAGGCACCACCTATTCAACAAATTGAAGATAGGGTGTACCGACGAATGCCCGTGCGGTACTGGTAAAATGACCGTTGAATATCTGCTGCAGAACTGCCCGACATACGAGGATCAGAGAGAGCAGATGTGGCCATCACCAATGGAACTGCAAGACAAGCTCTATGGCAGTGGCGAGAGCCTCAGGATGACCGCCGCTTTTTTCGAAAAAATAATGGTTAGTGTCTGACTGCGTACGAAGAAGAAGAAGAAGAAATAACTAACTACTCTGATGTTTTGAAGAAGAAAAAAAACAATTTCCCGTCGGAAAATTTATATGAGTACTGTACAGATGGAGACCCAGATGTCTATGAGTACTGTACAGATGGAGACCCAGATGTCTATGAGTACTGTACAGATGAAAATCCAGATGTGGTGGGGACAAAATCTCGAGTTCAAGTTCGTGTGAAGAAGCGAGCTTCAAAATGAAAGACGTTCATTGTATGATCCAACGTCACGCACTTTACCTGAGAAACATTCCAAGCTAAACTAGGAAAGGTTTCAGATAAAAAATGTAAACTGTGAAATTTATCGAAGGAGGATCTCTTAACTCAAGATTTTTCAAGCAGATAGTTTTGTATTGACATTAATGCAGTCCATTATTTCCATCTTTCTCCCACAAATGGTTGATGATTGTCAAGAGAAAATGTAACTTATCTAAGATATAAACTCAAATTATTTTTTGAAGTTCTGGGTCTGATGAAATTCTCTTCCTTGTTGTGGGATAAGAAATAGATCGTGCTCCTTGCTTATTCGGTTGAAATTCAGAAGCAGTTGATTAAACGATTTCTACAAATGCATGGAGGAAATACAAACATTTTACACTTATTGAATACTTGAAAGCTTTCATGATAAAATCTTGAAAATTAGAAGAGACAAGTCGAGATACATCATCAGCCGGTGGTGACGACTAAGTGCTTGAGACTTTTAAAAAAAAAAATTAAATTGTGCAGCATTGGACACCACTTGAAAATGAATTCATTCGATAGTTTTCTGAACTCGGTGATGAGGAGTTGAAATTAGTGCGAAACCCATTGTAATTGTCATTTGAACATGTTCTTAATGATTTTCAAGATGAATTTCTTGAAGTGAAGACTGATTCTTAAACGAGAGCTGCGATCGATGAGAAATCAATCACATCATTTTGGCCCATGATGTGCGATTCCGATACACAAGTTGCCGAAAGATCTATCCAAGGAACGATTTTAGTTAAATCGACCTATCATTGTAAGTTTTCTCAACGAAGTAGACTGAATGTTGAAAATGGCCAGCACTGTATTTATTCATGCACTTCTCCGACTGTAATCTGTATGACTATATTGAATTATAATAACATGACATTCTCTTGAACATTTTGTTTATTCGAGTATCTTTCAGTATAATCTGTTGAGCAATTATATATGAATATTTTGTTTTTATAAATTTAATTGAAGTACAAAAGCCATTAACATTTTCTGTTGCATATAATGTAAAACACTTTTATAATAATCCAGTGTACTCATATATTAGGAAACCAGAGACAATATTTATTAAATAAATGTTATTTGATATAAACCTGTTTGATCAGACAATCTTGGAAAGTGGGAAATGGCATTCGTATACATGGTGAAACGAAGCATAGGGGCAAACTCCGTTGTGCGAGAGGCTGTTGTCATATACACCTCGCTCCGGTTGGCAACTACCGGGTATCTCATTTGAAACCCTACCTTATTTCTCACAACACAGAACAGGTCCACTGGAATACACGAAGCTATCACTATCTTGAGTAGCATTACTTAATTACAACAAACAACTACGAATACTCTACACAAGAAATGAGTACGTCATTTTGTTTTACGTTTATCACAGTTCGAATGTTATTGGTGTGTATATAATTGTAGATCCGGTGGCCGAGTGATTTGGGTATCAGCATTTCGACCAAGCAGATACGCGTCGAATTCTCCTTTAATGCCTTCAGGTTTTTAATCGAAAGAACGTTTGCTATAGCAAGCGTTAGCTACCTTTATAATCTCTCCACCTGACCAATATTGTATTTGTGTCTGTCGGCTTTAAGCGTCGCAATGGCATCACGATTAGAGTATCCATCTGTTACAGTTTAGATAATATGTTCACATCGCGTTCCAGTCTGCTCAGATGTAACGTACAGCCTGATATAATATGCTGTAGGCACTGCTTAATGGAATTTCCAACCCTTCATGAAAATCTGAGGCTTGGTACAATGAAATCTCAAAATCTCCATTCCCGATAGCCGTGTCTGTCCTGTGGCCATCTGTAATGTGTGCTATCAATCAATCAATCATTCAATGAACTGACATCGTGTACGCTTTATGTGCATTTCGGGTCTTCGTCATGTCCTTAAATGTTGACATGTCTATCTACGTTGAAACTGATGTGTCTTAATTTGTCAGCAGGATAGAACGACCGTAACCAGCCCTAGGCCCAGTGCGTACTATATTACCTAATATTGTTGCCATATTCATGATCAAATGCAAAAAACTGAGCACTTAAAACTGAAGCAGACGTTCTGCTTCCTTGCGCAGTTATTTGGCCCGAATTGAACCGGAAGGGAGTACCAGCAGTGCCTCAGTGACTCGAATATAATTCTATAAGATTCGCATTTCTGAGAAGGCGAAAGTTCTGGAAGCTTCCTGTAATTATCTTATTACTGGACAAAAATTATATAGTGTAGGGTAAAATTGCATCGAATCCCGTAGTCGGTTTTCAGACGCAGAATTGGCTGGTATTAAAAAAACGACAGTATAATTTAATTTTGTAGAACCCTACAGGTCATTGCTGCCCAACCTGACACAGACTCATTGCGGACACCATGGAGGGAATGAATATTTGCCGCGCGTAATCCTTGTCTCCATCTTTACCCATGTCTCGCTGTGTCTCTCTCCTTCTCCCTCTCTCTTTCTCTCTCCCTCTCTTTTTCTCTCTCTCTCCCTTTCTCTCTCTCTCTCTTTCTCTCTCTCTCTCTCTCTTTCTCCTTACAAGCTGTTTTTACGTTAGACACAACCGTTATCCGTTTACATGGCTTCACAAGCTCCCATCATGGGCAAATTAGTGCTGTATAGAAGTGACATTTTGAAATCAATCAATGACCGCCTGCTGGATGAGGACACCGCAATAGATGAAGCAGCAATCCACAGACTGCAAAGTTTCGACATTAAACGAGGTTTGAGGGGAGTGTGGCTCATGAGAGGACGGCGCAGGAGCGTGTACAACCAGCGAGCTACAGAGACCATCATTATCCATACTTTACGCCATTTAATGAGAGAGACTGAGCACCTATGGGAATGCCCGGAGTGCAGTGACGTAGATTCTTAGAAGAAGAAACATACATTGAAGTTACGAGGGGAGTGAAAATCTAAGGTAGGTAATATGAATAAATAGATTTGGATGAAGTACTTCATTGGGACAAAAGCAAAAGAAAACTCTCTTATATAGATACAGACATCTCCAATGAAAATGTTCAAGTCCTGTACCGTAGCTATCAATAAGAACATCTAATAAGAACAACTGATAGATTATGTTTTCCTTATTGTAGATTAACATTTACGAGAGGGCTTCAAATGAAAAAATATAAATATTGTTTTGGTAAATTTATTCTGAAAAAGTGAAACAGCTGTAGTCACCATTGCGTTCCATACAAGTCCCTCACCTCCTCTCTCCAGGGCCTATAAAGTGCATACATTCTTGTGCAAAAAATGTATCTTGTGTTACCACTCATCCACAACTGCTGGACCTCTTCATCGGACATAAAAATCTTTTTCCCAAACTATTTTTTAGTCGTCCTTCTTCTTCTTCTTCTGCGTACGCAGTCAGACAGTAACCATTATTTTTTCGAAAAAAGCGGCGGTCATCCTGAGGCTCTCGCCACTGCCATAGAGCTTGTCTTGCAGTTCCACTGGTGATGGCCACATCTGCTCTCTCTGATCCTCGTATGTCGGGCAGTTCTGCAGCAGATGTGCAGCGGTCATTTTACCAGTACCGCACGGGCATTCGTCGGTACACCCTATCTTCAATTTGTTGAATAGGTGGTACCTCAGTCTGTTGTGGCCAGTGCGAAGTCTGAAGACAACGACCTGCTCTCTTCAGTTCAACTGGTAATAGGCATCGTTTTTGGTGTAACCAGTATGTTCGTATTCCCATTTGTTCATGTATCTGGCTTTGATAAGCCGTTTTGACTCTTCGTACGTCATACTGGTATCTGTTTGTGGTAGTCTTGCACCTTCTTTTGCCAGTCTGTCTGCCTCCTCGTTGCCTTGGATGTTGCAGTGTGACGGAACCCACTGTACCACTACCCTTTTTGGTGCGGACTGCTGGCATAGTTTGCAGACTGCTGCTCTTAAGTCATTAAGCTCAGTGTTTTTCTGGCTTTTTAGCGCTGTGACTACGGCGAGAGCATCTGTCAGCAGGACTATATGGCTTTCATTTTCACTGTGTGTCACCATTTCTTCCACTGCCGCCCTCAGTGCCTCTGCCTCCGCTCTGAAATTGCTTGTGTACTTTCCAGTAGCGAATGACAGTGTTATTTTTCTGCCATTTGGTAGGTTCAGGAATGCTCCTGCCCCTCCGTTCTGTGTAGTGTTTGTTACAGAACCGTCGGTGTATGCATGGGTCCAGTCCATGCTTGGGTAGCTTTTCGTTATAAAGCTTAGGGTAGTATCTCTCCTTTCTTTTTCAGTCTGGCAGTTTTTGTTTGCAATACCTGGTATATTTTCTACCACCTCTAGAAAAATATCCTGCCTCCAGGTAGGTTTTCGTACAGTAGTGATGGGTTTTGGTGTTGTTAGTGCGTTTATGGGATCTTCGTGCATCTTTGCTTTGGCTATTTCTGCAAAGTTTCTCCGCTTTAGTTTCCCATTTCCCAAATTGTTTAGTCTCTGGTGCATTGGATGGTCAGTCAGTCTTCGGAGTTTCTCTGACTGCAGCTGGGCTCTGCAGTCTCTTCTATCGGTCATGGATTGCAGTTTTGTAATCTTTTCAAGTTCTACAATTGGCGTTTACTTCATGCCACCTGTTATAATTCTCATGGCTTGGTTTTGAAGTTTGTTAAGTTTATCGAAGTTCGCCTTCGCTGCTGTTGTCCATGCCGCAATGCCATACTCGAGAACTGGTCTCACTCTTCCAGTATACAGTTTCTTTAGTATGCCTTCGTCTGCTCCCCAGCTTGTGCCAGCAAGTTTCTTCATGATTGCCATTCTTTCTCTGGCTTTCATTCGGTTTCTCTCAATCTGACTTTTCCATGTCATGCGCCGATCAAATGTGACTCCCAGATAGGTTGGGTTGTCGTTTGGCTGCAGGAATTTGCCATTTAGACTTAATTTGGTACTTTGGGGTTTTAATGAAAGCGAGAATATTGTGCATGTGGTTTTCTCCTCGTTTATTTTGACCAGCCATGAGTTCGCCCACTCTTTCAGCAATGTTAGGGCCGTCTGCTTCCGATTTCTTGCTATGTTGAGATTCTTTTCAGAGGTCCACATAGCCAGATCGTCTGCAAACATTGAGCTATGGACTCTTCTTGGTATATTCTCTGTAATATCGTTTATATATACCAGGAAAAGTGTGGGTGACAATACTCCCCCTTGGGGTACTCCCTGCTCGAGTGACACCTTTTTGCTCATCTGCCCTTGTACTTGGACTCTGGCCGTTCTTTGTTTGAGGTAGTGATTGATCCACTTGTACATCTTCCCACCGACATCACTTCTTCTTAGCTTTACTCTAAGTCCATCCTTCCAGACTTTGTCAAATGCCTTTTCCAGATCCACCCAAACAGCTACTGTGTGTTTCTGTGCCTGGTAGGCATCTTCTATCTCCTGGGCTATGAGGATGACCTGGTCCTCAGTGGATCTGTGCTGTCTGAAGCCGGCTTTCTGTGGAATTAGTATTCGTTTTTCTTCCAGATGCCACATCAGTCTGGTGTTTATCATCCGTTCCATCAGCTTGCCGACACAGCTCAGTAGGCTGATGGGCCTGTATCCATTTGGATCTGTTTTATCCTTTCATGTTTTTGGTACTGGTACCAGTATTGCGTCTTTCCATGCCTGGGGTACAATACCCCTTTTCCAGCTTTGGTTCAGGACCGATAGTAATTTCCTCTTCGCTGTTTGGCCCAGCCCCATCAGCATTTCGTTTGTGATCCCGTCTTTTCCGGGAGATTTCCTTTTCTTTAGTGTTCTCATAGCCTCTTCCATTTCGCGCATTGTTAGTTTGGCCATCATGTGCTCTTCAGGAGCCGTATTTATGTTTTCGTGTCCCTTTAGCTCTTCGCTAATGTCTGTATGCTTATCTGCAGGGACCTCGATGTGGTTTGCTCTGGCATAGTGATCGACAAAGGCGTTAGCGGCTTTCTTACCTGTGATCAAGTTCTCGCCCTGCTTGATAGTAATGTGTTTATTTGACGGGGTTTCGTCGTTCATTGCTCTGACTAGCTTCCATAGCTTGTTCCCGTCTTTGTCCAGGTTTAGACTTTCCGTTTTTTTTTCCAGCTTTCTCTTGCTGTTTGCCTGAGAGTGTGTTTGTACTTCGCCGCGGCGGCTTTGAGGGCGATGTTTGCCTCCATGGATTTTTCTCGCTCTGCCATGTTCCTAGCATTTGTTACTGCATCTTCCACTTTCTGCAACTCATCATTCCAGTAGGGCTTATAGTTTTTCCTAGCTCCTCTTGGGATGGTTTCAGTGGCGGCTTGCATTATTGCCTTGCTTAGGCTCTCTACCATACTTTTCATTTTGGTGTTTCGTGTGTTGATGGTTTCACATAGCCCATCTGTCAGGATTGCAAATCTGTCCCAGTCGGCTCGTTTGTAATTCCAACGTGGGAGCGGTTTTGTTTCCTGTGGGCCTAGTTCCATGTCAATGGTTAGTCTGATCGGCCTGTGGTCGCTACCTGCCAGTTGGTTTAGCACCTGGCGGTCTATTTTATGGTGTATGTCCTGTGTGGAGAAGGCCAAATCTGGAGTCGAGGTGGTATGCCATGTTCTTGAATAGAAGCTAGGGCTATCCTCCGGCCTATTGATTAGGGAGAGATTTGCATCTATCTCCCAATCTTCCACTTCGTCACCTCTGCTGTCTGTGTCAGAGTATCCCCATCTCTCCGAGTGGCTGTTGAAATCTCCAACTACTATGCAATTGGAGTCTCTGACCTCCATACTCGAGAGCGATAGGTCTCTATTTGGTGGTCCGTACAGATTGAACATGCGGAGCTTCGTCTCTTGGGCCATTATGTCAACTCCTACAATTTATTCTTGTCCGGTGTGATTGACAGATACCGCGCTACTCGGTATGCAGTTTCTGGTCAGTATCAGGACCCCTCCTTTGTGGCCTTCTCTATCTAGACGGAAGGTCTGGTATCCTCTGATTGAGAATGTATGGTTATTGTTGAGGTGCGTTTCCTGGATACATGCCACGTCAATCTTACCTTCATGCAGGTGGTGTGTTAGGGAAAGTTTTTTGTCGTCCAAAGACGTGGAAATCATCTTCTAAATGCAATTATGACGTCATGTTGTTCGTCTGTGTCGAGATGGCACGCGCAGGGCACTCTTGACATTCTTAGCAGCCATATTAACAAGTTGCAATACACAGGCATTGTTTTTTTCTAATTTACTTCCCACTGTTAATGTTTTCATTGACGAGCTAACAACGGTCAATCCATAGAAGAAACTGGAAGTATATTTCAATATGAAACCAAAGAACATGGTTCCACATATGAAATGCTTTTTCTAGTTCATTCAAGCATCATATAGTAGGCGTTGCTGTGGTCGGAGAAAAGGTACTCGCTTATCAAAGCGATGAGCGGTAACAGTGGCCGATGGAGCTCCGCAGGTTTCATGACATCCTTGACCTCAAGGGAGATGAGGCCAGAATGTATGCATCTTGAGTTACCTCCATTCTCCTTGATTTATGTCTTACTACTGGTTCAAGCTAGCTCGGGACGAGAGAGTGAGTTTGATGACCTAGGCAATTACTCCATGACTTTAATCCCAAAACGACGCAAGTTACATAATCAAGGCAAAACCGAGTGATGATGTCTCCATGTGTGTGTGTGTGTGTGTGCATGTGCGTAAATAATGTGTGTATATATCAAAATCAACATGTATCATGTATGCCTCAGATGTTCCCTCTCATCAAAGTGGTCATCTAAAATGGTAAGCCCATCACCGGCATCTACATAACATTGTGTATTCCTTGTGCCCATCTTTTCCTCAGACTACCGCTGTCTTGTTGTACAGGCACCATGTGCTTCAGTGTATTTTTGCCATTACTATTGTGGTGTTTGGTGTGGTCAAATCCTTTTAGATTCATCGACGTAATGTCGTCCACCAAACACTGTTGTGGTGTTTGATGTGGCCAAATCATTTTAGTTTCCTCGACATAATGTTGTCCATCAGACACTGTTGTGGTGTTTGATGTGGCCAAATCATTTTAGTTTCCTCGACATAATGTTTTCCACCAGACACTGTTGTGGTGTTTGATATGGCCAAATCATTTTAGTTTCCTCGACATAATGTTGACCACCAGACACTGTTGTGGTGTTTGACCAAAGAATTTTTGTTTTCTCGACGTGATGTTGTCTACCAGCCAATTTGGACCTATGCCCAGATCTTTCGGACGTATTCGGATATATGGTATCTCATTTAGAAAGGTAACGTTTTAAGGACGTTCTGTGTTGTCTAAGTGGTGACTTCTGCAGAAATGTGTGCCATACAACGCGGCCGCTAACCTCACGCAAAATTATATGTAGTCGCATGTTATAACATGCATGAATGTGTGATAACTCTATTATTCCCGTGTCGATCATACCAATATCATACAGAAAGCTATCGATCCTATTATATCCTTATATGTGTTATGTTGGGGGCCTTTAATTCAAAATAACAATTATATACATGTTTCCATTTGAAGCTGATTAAAATGTAGTCCACCTCACAGGGTCGATAATAGAACATGAACATTGACGACTTATGATGCTGTATTCTCCCAATATAAAATATGCAAACCAGTCGTTGTGTCCTATTCCACTTTTAATCAAAAATCACTTGTTTCCTAAGAAGACTTCTATTTTTGAAAGTACGGACATTCTGACCTATATCTCCAGTCGCTGCCTCCAAGCAGTATAAGAGATCTCACTGCTAACTAAAGAAATGTCGAAATGTAAATATAAACATTGTAAAAATGCCAGTCCGCCAGACAGCAGTCTCTTTAGATGATTTTTAAAAGGCTGGAATTAATCAAATGGCTCTTTAAGAACTCTGTACTTCAAAGGAAATACGGCTTTAAGCTCTCATTCAAGAGGTAAGGATATTATCCTCGTCGCTGATATTTCCTTCCCTTTGGTTAAGCATTATTATTTAATGAATAATATGCGATACAGGTTCTGCTTTGCGTCCTCGTTCCTAGTTTGAGAATGTAAGGCTGAAGGGTTTTGCCCGGGCACACATAAGAGAATTTTCCTAGTGATGTACTGGAAGTAATGGAAACGAATAGCTTCCCCAGACCTTCTCTGTGTCTCAGCGTTTATACGACAATCAATCGGTCTCTGAGCTTCCTGCGGAGCATAGATCTCCAACAAATTGTCGCCGCCTCTGACTATCTCGTGTTATGAATCAATGTGGCCAATTCATGGGTGATGACGTTTCATTTCATTAACGATTCTACGGAATGACGTAGACGACCGCATCCCCTTAATTACCTTCAAGTATTCTTTACAGTTTTATCGATGCACTTCTTCTATGAGATCGGCAATAAACAAGAAACGCCGAGGCTAGTTAATTGATAATGAATGTAATAAAAACGTTCATATTGACAATTCCATTTTCTGCACCCAGAAAACATACACACCAGAACGAGTACATTTTTCGCGATCCTGGAGGGTATGGTTTCCTTGTCTTTACTCGAATCTAATTCATTGAGATCTTCATCATAATTCTCCTTAATGTAGCCTGAGGTGTAGAGATTTGCCATAGAGAAAACAAATGTAAGAGATCTTCTGTCTTTGTCTTGATCTAGTTCCACCTTAGTGCTTGGTCTCTTTGTGACAGTTTTACGAAAGCATCGCCCCTGACTTTGGGTCATCCTCTGCGTCTGAATCCCCGGGTATGCTATGGTAAATCGATATTCCTTCACTCTGCAGGCAAGGCTAAAGTACAGTATTTAACAATGCAGCTATTAAGTCTGCAAGCGCTGTTTTAGAGAAAATGTGTACCTATTAAACGCAGCAATATGTACTCCCTGACACAGCTCTTGGCATAAGACCCAAGCTATGTCATTCAGTGGATTCCCTCTCCATTCATTATTGAAGGCAATAAAGTTACATTCCAAGTAGTTTTGTTATTTTGTAGATTTCTGGAAGTGGATTTCCATATAAAACCAAAGAACCTGGCTCCACATTTGAAATTATTTTTGAAGTTTATCCAAGCACCAGAGTGTGAGTGTCGTTGTGGTCGAGGAAAAGGCACTCGCATATCAATGAGTTGAGCGGTTGCAGTGTGTGATGGAGTTCCGTGAGCTTCATAACTTCCTTCACCTCTAGGGAGATGAGGCCATAATGTATGCATCCTGAGTTACCTCCATTCTCCATGATTTATGTTTTACTACTGGTCCAAGGTAGATCAGGACGAGAGAGTGAGTTTTATGACATACTCAGTCTCTTTCTCACTATAATCCAAAAACAACGCAAGGTACATTGTCATCATGTAGCATGTTTTTTGTAGAACGTCGCTCCCATCACAGTCTGTCTGAAAGAAACTCGTTCTCCAGCCTCCGCCACAGTCATACTCAGGCATTCCTGGATATCTTGGTGTCATCGTTTTCTTGGTCTACCCCTTCCTGTTTTGCCTGGCACCACACCTTCCATCACAGTTCTCTCTAGACCGTTGTGTTTCTTGATGTGACCAAAGTATTTGCATTTTTTAGCCAAAATGGAATTGATAAACCATGCAAGATACATAATCAAGGCAAATCCGAGTGATGATCTCTCCATGTGTTCGTGTTTGGTATGTATGTGTGTGTGTGTGTGTGAATAATTGATGTATATATATATATATGTCAAAATCAGCATGTATCATGCCTGCTGCAGATCTGTGATCAAAGCGGTCATCTAAAATCTTAAACCCAGCACCGACGAATGTAGAACATCTTTGATGCCGTGTGCCCATCTTTTCCTCAGACTGCCCCTGTCTTGTTGTGCAGGCTCCATGTACTTTTGAGTGTAAATTTTGCCATTACTATTATGGTGTTTGGTGTGGCTAAATCATGTTAGATTCATCGACATCGTAGTGGTGAACTTACTGATGAACCTCATTACATTGCAGCCTTGAGGACCTCGATCTACCTTGTCAAGTACACGGCCGTTTTGATGAAAACCACTGTCACCTGCCACCAAAGAAAGTCGTCAAGCAAACGTAACTCAAATGACACCTCTATGTTGTTAACAAAATACAATAGTTTGATTTAATATCATATACACAAGATGACACTGCAATCCGAAATTACGTTTTCACACGTGTCCAGAAACACGTATGAACAGGATAATGTAGTGAACAAGCTGCGTCAGACGATCGGACGTAAGACCACTAGATCCCCATTTGTCCAATTTGGATGGTACAGGCAGAGACAACAATCGGGCACGTCATTCCAGCAGAGACGATAGCCAAAGAGTAAGAATGGGTCCACAATGGTGAGAGAATGATAGAGTACCAGAGAATCATCATAACCTTCGAAAATGTCTATGCAATGACTGGAGCAGTGGAAGAGCAGAGCACGAGGTAAATCAGCCGATAACCGAGGACACGCAGGAGAGTGACTCTATCATATACACGACAGATCAGTCGTGCGTAGTGGGGACATCATGTTCGGGTTTCTCGGCTAGAGTGAGAGGAGAGGTTGTTGCTGAGCGCAGTAGGGCATACATGTCAACAACCTCCAGTTTAAGAATGGAGACAGAAGCAGTGACCTCAGCACTTAAATGGATATCTGAGACTTCTATATCAAGGGCAGTCATCGTGACAATTGCGAATGTTGTAATTCTGAAGGTACAGAATGGATTGCTTAGGTACGAGTGGATATCAGCTGTTAAGGTCTCAAACCTAGAGGGGTTGACATGGATCTACTGTCCTCCTCATGCTGGGCAATGAAAGAGCTGACATCATGGTTTCACAAGCTCCCACCATGGGCACATTAATGATGGATAGAAGTTAGATTTTAAAATCAATAAATGACCGCCTGTTAGATGAGGACACTGCAATAGATGAAGCAGCAATCCACAGGCTGAAATGTTTCGACATTAAACGAGGTTTGAGTGGAGTATGGCGCATGAGAGGACGGAGCAGCAGAGTGTACAACCAGCGAGCTACAGGGACCATCAGCATCCATACCCTACCCTATTTGCTGAGAGAGACTGAGTACCTATGGGTATGCTCAGAATGCAGTGACGTCGATTTTTAGAAACAGAAACAGAAACACGTGTACATTCTTATATGAAATTTACATGAAATATCAAATATATGTATCTCCACTGGACAAATATGAGAAGTCATCTTCAGCAACGATGTCAATGCGGTAAAATAGATCACTTCTGATGTAGAATGTGATTTAGGGCAATGGTTCAGATGAGGTCTTATGTTAATATTCCGCGGGTAATAAATACACCCTTAGTCTCTCCAGTTGTCGATATCTGTCAGGCCATGGCTCTATTGAAAGCGCTAGATTAATTGTGTGTGCACAGCCGAATGGTAGTTTCAGCAGCGGGGTATTTATATGAGAAAAAGTCCCCTGCCACGCTTAAAGACGTCTCGTTTTAGGCGACAAAACAGCGTAGTTTAATTCTGGAAAATCGAAGATTCCCAAATCATTGATTTACATACCCATGCATTTTACGCAAGGCATTGGTATTTCTATTAGTGATTGCACAAATGGTATCAGCTGAGACCCTAGTTCCCATCACGAAAACACTTTTCTAAATAATCATAAACTTCTTTTTAAGAAAGAAGCAGCAATTGTGAACCAAGAGGTAGAATAATATTCATTGATCTAATTTGAACAAATCAGGTAGGGTAATATTCATTGACCTAATTTTAACAGATCAGGTAGAGAAATATTCATTGACCTAATTTGAACAGAGAAGGTAGAGTAATATTGAATGACCTAATTTGAACAGACCAGGTAGAGTAATATTCATTGATCTAATTTGAACAGACCAGGTAGAGTAATATTTATTGACCTAATTTGAACAGACCAGATAGAATAATATTCATTGACCTAATTTGAGGTAGAGTAATATTAATTGACCTAATTTAAATTAACAGGTAGAATAATATTCATTGACCTCCTTTGAACACATCAAGTAGAGTAATATTCATTGACCTAATTTGAATAAGCAGGTAGAATAATATTTATTGATCGAATTTAAATAAACAGGTAGAATAATATTTATTGACCAAATTTGAATAAACAGGTACAATAATATCCATTGACCCTAATTTGTATAAACAGGTACAATAATATTTATTGATCGAATTTGAATAAACAGGTAGAATAATATTCATTGATCTAATTTGAAAAGAAAAGTTAGAATAATATTCATTGACCTTTTTTTTCTAAATGTGAACTGTGCTTGACAAAATAGTCTGATGCTATAAAGTGACTTGCAAAGCTTTCGCTTCACACAGCAAAGGTAAGTGTTCGACCTCCGTTACCAGCACGCTCCAGTCGATCAGCTGTAAATGGATGACTGGGATGAAAGAAAAGTCAGCGATGATGGGAAATGGTTCAACTAGCTCATAATTAAAAGCGGAGATATAGTCAATGAAGTCGCTAACACTTTATCTCCGACATCAGTGCTTGTGATATGCCTGCCTTATTTAGATAGTTTTCTTTCCACTTGTGCCGTTAAGCGGTGTGGGGAGCTTAGGTCGTATATCCTGCGCCAAGTGCATTGCGTCGGTCAATGTGAGACCTTGTCGCTGCACAATCACTCTAATGTCATATATCCACCTACCTCGCGGCAGTTCCCTTGCCCTGCAGCCAGATCTACCAGCATTGTAAGCCATCAGTGGAAGTTGATGAGGGTGCATTCTAATGAGAAGTTAAACAAACCTATTTTCTGCCTGGAAATGTATTCGACAGAAGACGTAGTTCCGACCATTCTTCGAATGTCGTCGTTCCGCATTATGTAATATCTGGGAACACCGATTACTTTCCTCAAACACTTCATTTCACATGTCTGCTCTCGCGCGACCTTGACGGAGGCTATGTTTGGCACTGGTAGCACAGAATTGGCATAAATATACTGTTTATCAGCTGTTGCTTTGTTGCCAAACTAATACTCGGGTGTCTTAGCAGTAGGGATAGCTGATAAGTCACCACGGATGCTTTCTGACACCTAGTTTCAATTTCCCTGTCGATCCTACCGTCTGCCGAAAAAATACTGCCCAAATACATAATCTCACTAAAAATATTTATATATCAACTAAGGTTATTACGAAGTCACTCTATATCGATGGGGCGGAGCTCTATTATGCTTACCTCGAATGTTAAATAAACAGATTGCGGTTGACTCGCTGTTGATGTTGCTGTAAATTCCCACAATGAGTAGGTTGTGCGTATGTGTGCGCTCTGAAAGGGACGTTCAGTGGCAGATTAAAGTAGCTTTCATCACGTCCAGAGCGAGCTGGTGAAGGTGGGCCCGGATTGTGATATGATTGCCTCCCTCTGCGTGTCGTCACTACTGTTGTGATCCCCCACCTCTTAGCCAGACTTCCAAGAAGAAGAGTATATTTTCAGGAAGGGCTACGTGGAAGTCGCTGTAGGGGTTTTGGCCAGTATGTTTGATGTGACCCTGACTAACATGTCTGATCAGTATGATGTGCCTGACCCTGATACAACATGTCTGATCAGTATGTTGGGCCTGACCCTGACAAACATGTATGATCAGTATATTGTGCCTGACCAATGGTACTTTAATGGTACTTTCAAATATCTTTCTGAGGTAATATCAGACAATGTCATTCTTCGTCTGGCTTTGAATGTCTATGAACTGCTCCTTCTTCGGCCATATGGCTCGCGTCTTCCATGCTGTTCCGAGTCGCCAGGTCTACATCCTTTCAGTGAAAATCAGGGACGGTGAAAAGAACGCACACCTTACGTGGATTCGTCCCCGGGGTTGCCCATGCAACACCTAGCCGAGACATATAACATCCATTCCATTTACCCTGCACGCTGCTTGGGCCTATGTCATCGACAGTGATCACGGACTGTCAGCGCGACGAGGCATGATTGCTATGTGGTTTACTTCTCTTTCCTCTGTTTTTCATTTTCCTAACTAAGTTATCAGTTTACAGATGGGTAAAATAGAGCGTATCGAAATCGGGGTTTGGACTTGGTACCCTATTGCGTCAAAAAAACAAAACAATGATAGTTGGAAATAGTGACAAGGAGCAATGTATGCAGATACAAATAAAAGAACTACTTGAACAGGTACAGAGTTTCTCCTATATATGTCATATAAAAACGGAAGAAGGCAGCTGTGAACATGAAATCAGAAAGAGAATAGGTATGGCCAAGATGGTATTCGACAACATGTGACACATACTGACATTCAAACAGATAAATCATAATTTGAAAATGAGAATTGACAGGTGTTATGTGTACTCGTCACTACTTTATGGCGTACACATATGGACAATGAACAACAAGTTGGAAAAGATTATTGAAGCCTTCGAAATGTGGGTATAGAGAAGATTGGATCGCATTTTTTGGAATTAGTAGAACACAAATTTCGAGGTGTTGGAAAAGTTGGTGACCCGCGTGGAGGTGTAGAATAATCTTGTCAGCTCCGGTTCACTGCATTACTCCACACTCCTCTCCCACCCCTCTCCCACTCGTGCTCATTCATCAGATGGTGAAGCACATTTAAGTTTTATTGTTTTAATTATTGTGCTTCCTGCAACATAGACACTGACAATTTTACCGGACGACAAACTGAGAGTTACCCAGGCCGCTCTTGAGTGACGCTTGGTCAGAATCACTCTCCGCAACCAATATATGCAAACTATAAACAATTATGATTTACAACGATTGTCATTGGTGTATGATTGATGCAATCTATCCAAACAAAGCAAAACATAGATGGACAGGTCACAATTGCAACGAAATATTGGTCGATGAAACTCGGCGACAGCAATCTGGTACCCTCGAGGCAAAAAGAGACCACAGGACAGATCTCAAATGCAATAATTTGGCAGACAATCTGGCTGTCGACAACAACGTCCGAGAGGTCTCTGATGGAGTGCTTACCACGCATCGTGGCCCAAGACAGGGTCTGCTGAAGACGAAGTTGGGACCCACAGCTACGCTGAAGAACGGGTCATCAAGATCAATATTGTATGATATGTACTGATATGTATGATATGTATGATATGTACTGATATCTATGATATGTATGATATGTATGATATGTACTGATAACCCGTTCCCTCAAGCGCTCACGCTGTCTCGTTCCTTTTTAATTTTGCAACAATGACAGTTGATTGGTAGATTTCAGATGTAATATCAACAAAGCAGGTATGCTTCCCACATAGCGTGTTTTATTAGGTCACTGATTAATCAAATTATGAGAGTCGTCCAGTAAGTATCAGAGCTGATGTTATTTCTAGACTACTATGAGAGATCAATTTAAATTACGTGTACTATTTTTCGACGTAGTCATATGCCATTGCAACACAATTGTCCCATTTGACTACGAGCTTCTGAATTCTGACAGCATAACATTATGTTAGCTGGTCATTGGAGTTATTGGAGAATGTCCTAAACACACTTCGTCATCGGTGCGAAATATTGGCAGCCTCTTTCGGGGGCGAGCTGGGTGGAGGGGGCGGGTAGAGGAGCGGTTGAAAAAGGGGGAGGGGATAAAAATCAGTCGTAGCCAAGTCGCAACCGTAAGACCAGTGCAGTTAGTCAATAACTGCCGCAGTTTTGGCGACCGTTTGTGGTGTCGCGTTGTCGTGTTGGAGAAGAACACCATTTTTATTAAGACTCTGTTGTTTCGGCACCCATCGACAGGAAATTAAATGAAAGTTGAGGTGACCCCTGATGATAATGTTCACATAACGTTTTCTTGTACCAGTGGCCATCGCCACTTTGTGCACATAACTCGCTGATGGTTCGACATTTCAACACTGTGTGTTGGCTTCATGCGTCTTGACATTTTTCATACGACGTTCACGATGCTCATTCTCGATGGATTCGCGACCTTCACAAAATCGTGTGCACCATTTAAACACTAATGAACGTGCTACAGTCTGTTCTCGAAACACACATGAAAGTCGACAATTAATTTCAACAGAAATGTCATAAAACGCTGTTCCTACACTGATGCAACTGGTTGGACACCATTTTGGAAAACAAAACGTGGGAAACATTAACTTGCTCACTCCACGACCACATGTCAGACATTTTCTTTTCACTCTATAAAGGTACTATTTTTAACATATTTCGATGTCTAGTTATCATGACAAAATCCGGGTATTTACTTGACGAATCTCGTATTATGGTTTTGTAAGTGTCCTGAATTCCTGATTGTCATGGCTGTCAGTCTGTCTGGACCCTACATTGAAAGGTCAGGGTTCTTTATACATTTTCTGCACATTCAGAGACGCACGTTTGCGGTCACGTCACTAAGAGGCCAATAAATGTTGAAACTTCATATGATAAAGAGTCTTCCTCTTCTTCCCTAACGACAATGCCTTCTATCAGAGTCTTCCTCTTCTTCCCTAACGACAATGCCTTCTATCAGAGTCTTCATCTTCTTCCCTAACGACAATGCCTTCTATCAGAGTCTTCCTCTTCTTCCCTAACGACAATGCCTTCTATCAGAGTCTTCCTCTTCTTCCCTAACGACAATGCCTTCTATCAGAGTCTTCCTCTGTTTCCCTAACGACAATGCCTTCTATCATAGTATTCCTCTTTTTCCCTAACGACAATGCCTTCTATCATAGTCTTCCTCTTCTTCCCTAACGACAATGCCTTCTATCATAGTCTTCCTCTTCTTCCCTAACGACAATGCCTTCTATCAGAGTCTTCCTCTGTTTCCCTAACGACAATGCCTTCTATCATAGTCTTCCTCTTTTTCCCTAAAGACAATGCCTTCTATCAGAGTCTTCCTCTTCTTCCCTAACGACAATGCCTTCTATCAGAGTCTTCCTCTTCTTCCCTAACGACAATGCCTTCTATCATAGTCTTCCTCTTCTTCCCTAACGACAATGCCTTCTATCATAGTCTTCATCTTCTTCCTTAACGACAATGCCTTCTATCAGAGTCTTCCTCTTTTTCCCTAACGACAATGCCTTCTATCAGAGTCTTCCTCTTCTTCCCTAACGACAATGCCTTCTATCAGAGTCTTCCTCTGTTTCCCTAACGACAATGCCTTCTATCAGACTACATTTTATTCAGTCTCACTTTAGAGAAAACATACATCAAGTTAGCACGTTTACAATATAAAAAGAATGACTGGATACAAAACCACAATCACACTTATAATCATATCCGTTTAAATCATATTCTATTGTCTATGTTTTTCCTCCTGATTGTATGGACATATTCTTGATTATGTTGTGGGTGATTGGTGAAATAGTTAGTGGTCATAGAACTTAGAGAAGTGAAGAATGGAGACGCAGAAATCGATGTTGTCTATTCAGATAAGGAAAATGAAACCCAAGTCCACTCACTGGGAAATTATGTTCAGATAGTTCGGTTGAAGTCACGTACTAATTATTGCTGCGGAAATGATATAGTAAAACAACAAGCCAACGCTAGCAGGCTGTATTCACTGCAGGTGCAATATTACATTAGTTCTATTTTCCCTCAAGCTTGATAAACATTTAGAGATTAAATAATCCGTAGCCGAACTAAAAACCAAGAGGAAAGTACTGCTACAGTGGATACCATCACATTGTGGTATACCACGAAAGAAGACACCAGACAGATTAGCAAAGGAAGGAGCAGCTTAAAAACAAACAGATCAAACAATTAATTTCCTAGAAAGGTAGACCGTTATCGAAGACATACGGAAAGTCGACCAAACGAGAGATAACTAGAAGTGCCTTGATCGAGTGAGCAATTGACCCTGTTCGGAGAGAGAACGGAATGTGACGTATTGAATGCCTACTTACACACACTACAATTTGGTCCATTACTTGTGTGTATGTGTGGGTCAGAAGCATATACATCCGAACATACGCTGCAAGATTGTTATTTGCATAGCTATTTGCGTACTCTGCATTGACCCACGCTGATGAATCGCCACACAAAACTGTTTGGAAGCCTTGAAGAACTGTCCACTACAGCCCTCTTTATTCAGAGAATTGAGTTTCACATATACACATAATACAAATAACGAGCAGAAGAAGAAGACGAAGAAAAAGAAGAAGCAGAAGGAGAAGAAGATGAAGAAGATGAAGAAGAAGAAAAAATGCACACCTTGTGACGTATTTCACAACAGTAATAAACTTCGTCCACCTCACTTTGTGTGCGACCATCACTCGTATGGTGTCTTTAATCTGGTTCATAGTGTTGTTCCTATATCTTGTTTGCACCAGTACATGTGCCCCCTTTCTTTCTGTAACCACCAGTACTGTTTGAGCTACCCATTCTAGATGTTCACTCCGTCAATAACAAGATTGTTTATTCGTTAGGTTTAGTTTTTTTTTTGGTGTGATTTCCCGTTGTTGTTCAACATAGACATACGAGTTTTTGGTGAACGAAAGTCTTTAATTTGAAGAATCAGCTCTCCTTCTACATGTTTAACTTTTCCCGGTGCAGACACATCTACCTTTGTAAGACCGATCACGAGTATCACATACTCGAGTAAAGCTCTGACGATTATCAATGTACTCAAGTTGACATACCAAGCCAATGTTAATGCATTAGTAGTGCCAATCTTCATTGATTATTATGTCGACAGTGTCTATTGCCACCCTTTCTGAAACCTGGTTCATATCAGTATTTTTGTCATGAAGTTGATCGTATCCTATCATCGCTATTTATAACTTGCTTTACAACGTGTACTGATCCTAATCTCTCCTCACCAAAATCTGAGCAACAGTAATGCATTCATAAACCAGATCTGGAAGTCAATAAGCACAATAAGCTGACATTAGGAGAATGATGGACCAGAAACGAAGACAGTAGCCCAACTCAGACACTTGTCAGCTTACATAGAAAAGCATAGCCCGTCGTACAATTGTGTACCAATGAAGCAATCGCTGATATACCCATTATGCCCTGTTTTCTCATTACCAACTAAGGATCGTCTCGTAATGGCCGCTTTCAGTGCCCATAGCTACAATACGACCAATGTACGTGACGCTAAACCGATTCCTTTCTAATGAAGGAGCTTTAGCCGACTAAGCCTGGCCATCTCCAGACAACACTAGCAGCTGATGAGTCCCTGAGATCGATGAAGTATCATAAACAATGAACTACCGGGAAATACCTCTCCTTGATGTAACGATATCTCTTCTCGCAGTTTTCTGGTATAATCCTTTGATGCGTCAGGGTGCTGAAAATGATCCATTCCATTTGTAAGCTGAGATAAAGAAAGAAAGGTTTGGTGAAACTGATCGCGTGAGGATAGAGAGATTATGATGCACATTGCCATCAGCGTAATCATTATCATATCATCATCACCACCAACATAACCACCATCATCTTACCATAAAAATTATAAACAACATCATCATGATCACTGGCATCATAATAATTAGCATGATAATCGTCATCATCACCATCATCATTTTTCTCATGACAATAATAATCATCATAATCATCACTGTCAACATTTTCATCATAATAATTATCATCAGCATCATCGTTGTCTTCATCGTCATCATCATCAATACCATCATCACCATTATCATCATCATAGTCATTGTAATACAAATCATCAGCATCATCGTTGTCTTCTTCATTATCATCATCTTCATCATCATTATAAGCAGCAGTATCACCATTATTATCATCATTGTCATCATCATCATTATTATCTTCATCTTGAACATCATCATCATCATCAACATCAGCAGCAGCATCAATTGTCTTAACTCATTCTCTGCCGCAGAAGCCACACTAGCTGGCAGTCTCCCATATGACAGTACAGTAGACATAGACATTAACTTGCATCAAATCTTGTTTCTTGTATGATCAAATCCGACTAGGCACTTCAGCACCGCTTACAGATCCGGTTGTGGTGTCTAAGGACAGATAGAACACCGACAAGATCTATTTGAGTTGTTTCCGTACGCCGCACTATTCACTCTTCTTCAGCTTCCTTTTTCTCTTGCAACGCATTTTCCAGCTAAACCTGTTACTGTTTTATCATTTTATTTCATTTTCGTTTCTCTGTCGTTCTTGTTTCACGTAAAACTACTTCACGTCCTGTCAGACTGCTTTACTTCCTGTCACATTCCACCATTCCGTCGCACTAATACACTATAACACACTGAATAAAACTAACAGTCCCAGTCCTCTCATATCCGTCCCACACATGCTCTACCTATTATGCTCCTGTCCTAACCGTCCCAGTCCTGCACTACCCTTCAAACGTATATTCTAGCGGTCACACTCCTATCCTAACCTTCACACGTATATCCTCTCCGACACACACCAGCTATACACGCCATACTTATATCATACCAACATGACTTCAATCCTATCCAAAACACATTTATCCGACCCGTCACATCTCTATCCTACCCGTCACACATGTATTCTACATGTCACACCTGTGTTCTACGCGTCCCACCTCTAATCTACCCGTCTCACCTCTATTCTACCGTCCCACCTCTAATCTACCCGTCTCACCTCTATTCTACCGTCTCACCTCTATTCTGCCGTCTCACCTCTATTCTACCGTCTCAACTCTATGCTACCCGTCACACCTCTATTCTACGCGTCACACCTCTAATCTACCCGTCTCACCTCTATTCTACATGTTACACCTGTGTTCTACGCGTCCCACCTCTAATCTACCCGTCACACCTCTAATATACCCTCTCAACTCTATGCTACTCGTCACACCTCTTTCCTACCAGCCACACTTCTATCAACCATGTTTCACTCCAACCCCACCCATTACTTGCCTACATATTACTAACCCTTCACTTTATCCCAGTGTTACCTAATTCATAGAAAAGAATGCCTCGTCACTATTTGTGGTGCAACTATTACTTAATCACATTCACATTACTCGCCACACTGTTCATTGTTATAATGGGTGTACTTTGTGAGCTGTTACACACTTATTACAGTCGTACTTATATACATACTACTTTCAAAAGTTTGTGTATTTTTTCTGCTAACATTGATTTTAATCTTGTGGCATGCAAAGTGACGCTGAAATCATTACCGGCAATATTCACATGTCTTGGGAAAGCGTCAGATTGTCTATACTTTCTTGTGCATGATTATTTGTCTCTAACAGTCTGAGCTCATTTTTGTTTTCAATCTCTCTCCTGCTGCAACAATGTTTACATTGTTTGTTTTTTATGTACGTTGTGTACGAGGACTGATCAAACAAGTGTG
Source organism: Ariolimax columbianus (assembly GCA_036924085.1). Lineage (NCBI taxonomy): Eukaryota > Metazoa > Mollusca > Gastropoda > Stylommatophora > Arionidae > Ariolimax > Ariolimax columbianus. The sequence continues at coordinate 53,411,129 of JAVGWX010000011.1, forward strand.
GAACAATTTAACCAACTTATCTATCAAATTTACAACCTAACTCCTTCGAAAAGGACCCTTTACGAATAGACATACTTTTTCGAGTGGTGCCACCATTGCTGGAAGCATTTCTGAAAGTTGTTTTGGGATTTCTCCATAACATGATCCGTCGCATTTGTCTTGATTTCTTCTATGATCTGAAATCTCGTCCCTTGGAGAAACACATTGAGTAACATTCGCAGAGAGCACATGTGTCAGATGCCTTGTTCCAACAAAATATTCCAGGTGAGGTGAGATTCGTGGGCTTGGTAGATCCATTACCGCATTGCACAGACCCACGCTTCACACCTCACCTATGATTTGTTTTTGAAATACAGCATTATTCAGATTTAGCACCCATCACCGCTACACCCCATCCCCCACCCCTCCCTCTCCGCCCTACTCCGCAGACATAGCTCCCTCCAACATTTGCCTTTATCCAACACTCAAGGCGCCACTCAAGGAGACAAAATTTCACGACATAGACGAAATCAAACAATGAACAGCCTGATGGATATCCCACAAATTGACTTTCAGAAATGCTTCTAAGATTGAGATGGCTACAGGGAGAAGCGGGCCAATCACAAATTGCCTATTTGGAAGAGGATTATATTATGAACTACATAGACACTACGGGTATGTGTACCTGCTGGACATCCTTCATGGCAGCAGAACCCATTTTGCAATCTTGCCCATTTAATACTGATTAAAGAAGTAGCATTTTGCAAATGCCAGTATCCTTTCACGATAAGCTGTTCAGAAGTACACGGAGCGTCATGTCGACTGCTACCTTCGTTAGAGGCATTGAAGTCGAAGTCTGAAGACGAATGAGGAAGTGGAAGAACTAAATAGATCATTTAATTTGTTTCTTTCTAATCCTCCGTCGGATATCATTTCATTACGCCTCGTATTGTTTTCATACAAGCAAAAGTTGTCGTATTAGAGTTGTCGCTGTGATTGTCTCTAAGAGGATGTGCGCCGAACGATGGACGGAAGAACGAATGACATGACACTATTGCACATGCTTACAGTCTATAAAGCGTCTCAGACATTCATACAATTATGTACCAATGAAGCAATCACCCATACGCTCTCCATGCTCGGGTTTCTCATTACCCTACTCAGAATCGTCTCGAAATGATCGTTCCAATCTCCATTGCTACAATGCGACCAATGTACGTGACGCTAAACCGATTTCTGTATAATGGAGAAGCTATAGAAATATAAGCCTGACGATCTCCAGACAACACTAGTGACTGATGAGTCCATAAGATCGATGACGTTTCATAAACAATGAACTACCAGGGTATATCGTTCCGTGAGGAAACGATATCTTTTCACAGTTTTCCTGAATCATCATGTGATTCGTGACAGGGCTTGTAATAATCGATACTATTTGTAAGTTCAGATACGAAAGAAGAGTAAACGTTTCTGATCGACTGAAAGTAGATAAATAGTTATACAACATCATCAGCATGTAGTATCCAGACAGTGCTAGATAATGTTGCGCCTGTAAAGACGAAGTCACGCCTTTCGACAGACTCCAACACCAGGTGATGAAACATCCAGGTTATTGTGTCCTCACTGGCTTCTATGACGACGGCAGATAGCATGCATCAGTAACCAGTTTCAACATCCGGGCGTGATATTCTAGGTCGAATGACATACGTTCCAAACCCTTTCGAACCGTTCCTTGTTCATGTCAAGCCACTAGTTCGCCCAACTTGCCAGCTTTCCCACATCATATTAATGTACACCTTTCAGCCGTTTTTCTTTTTCTATGTTTATTTTTTTCAACGACAGTCTTGTCTGCGCTAAGGTCATACAGTAACATGTTCGTTATGCTCTGGTTGAGATATAAGCTGCTTATTTTTCCAAAAATGTATGATGTTGTACCTTTTCAAGAATATATTATGTTGTACCTTACCAAGAATATATTATGATGTATTTTTCCAAGAATATATTATGTTGTACTTTTCCAAGAATATATTATGTTATACCTTTCCAAGAATATATTATGTTGTACCTTTCCAAGAATATATTATGTTGTACCTTTCCAAGAATGATGATCTTAAGCAATGCACTAACCACCTTTAAGAAGTCATCCTAGAAAAAAATTATCCTGTGGATAAACATGCAGTTAGAGATAGAACTCAATGAGGCCGTGGATGAAGCACAATCATATTTAAGACACTAGTGATCTTATCCTTAACCACAATTAAAGACGGCTCAACGTTGACTTCACACTTCAAAGATTACACCTATGATTTTACCTGCGCCCTGCACAAAATGCTTTGCGGAATTGTTACCAATATGTGATCCCAGAACTCACCTGACTCGTCTTATTGAACTATTGGATCAGGAACAACAAGAAACGGTCAAAATAGCTGGAGAGACATCGGACTGGCTCGAGCGACAAAAGGGAGTGCGACAAGTTTGCATACTCTTCGCTTATCTTTTCAGCATTTATGCAGAAAACATTATGAGAAATATCAAAAATGACAAATAGTTTTTAAAAGTTTGACCAGTACACAATCAGCGATAATGAATTACCAGAACACAGATTCGCAGATGATGCAGATGTCTTTTGGAAAGGCACCAATGGATTGGAACAGATGATCATTGTCGGTTAAAGAACACTGCAAAAAACAACCTGTACCTGAACATCAGCATGGCCAAGATAATGAGCACGGATGAGGCGAAAACCAGACTTAGTTAAACTAGAGAAATAAGAGGATCACCACAAGTTTTGATTACATTATAAGTAACAATGGAGACTGCCAAAACAAAGACAGAAGAGAATAGCCATGGTAAAGCAGACGTTAATTAAAATTAAAAACATGACAGAACACGAACAAAATGGCAGACAAAGTTATTCTGAGGACGTACATCTTCCCCGTGGCAACGTATAGATCTGAGACATGATCAACCATACAAATATTAAGGAAGAAGAGTTAATCTTTCCAGCTAAAATGCTGCAGGATAGTGCTCAAAATGCCATGGATACCAAATCAAAAATACACTGAAATAATCAATTTGCTGTATAAAGAACAAAATTGGCTAGTAAACAACATTGTCTTGTCGTATCCACTTGTGCGTGAGGCGCTGTGGGCAGTCGTAGTGTTCTGTCCAGATCCAGACGCGTCACTGAAGTAGTCGTCTTCGTAAAATGATTTAGAATATCCGCAACATTGGCTTTTTTTCTAGTTTTTTTGTCTGCCGCGGTTGAGGAAAACCCGATCGCCGTGCGTTATAGACGCACAACGGTAGTTGGTCAGATTGCGTTCTCATTAGGTGAGCGAACCTCTTCATTCTCTCATAATCAATGTATTCAGTGCAGGGTCATGCTTGAACTATTTTTCACACATCATCATTTCGCATTTTGTCTGTTCTAGTTACGTTGATTGTTTTACGGAGACATCACATGTCGCGATATTTCTCTCTAGAGATTTTGTTAAAGTCCACTTGTGGCACTCGTAACAGACAGTTGGCATGAATATACTGTTGATCTGCAGTATGTTTATAGACATGCACATGAAGAGATGTCTCAATAGTGGTGGCGAGCTGGTATGTAATTGAAGTAACCTTTTTGGCACCTGATCTAAATTTTTTCTATCTGTTTAGATCTCCATCATGTGTGAAAAAACTGCCCAAATAGTTGAATTATTGCACTTGGTCCCATTTACCATAATGTTTATATTTTCAAGTTATCCGTTTAGCTGCATAGTTTCTGATTTGGATCGATTAATTCTCCTACTGTACTTTTCACATACAGTTGAGCGCAGTCAAATATTCCTACAGATCGTCTTCACTATAGTAAGGTCAGAATAGATCATCTGCAAAAAGGAGTTCATTTAACTCATCATCGTATGTCCTTTCTTACTGGACATTTCTTGACAGATGCTTTCTTTTAGCCTTCAATCATTATTCTGCCCATGTCTGTGCTGAAGAATATTGGCAACAACACACACCCTTACCTCACCTCGGTTGTTATCCCATTGTTTCGGCCAGGTTATCAGTTGTTCTTACTATATCTTGTCACTCTTGGTACATATCACTAATATTCTCTAATAGCTGGCCCTGTTCCCCTTAGCTATTCGTCAAGGATATCACATAGCTTATTTATGTCTACTGTGTCGAAACCTTTTCTTAAGCTATGGAATATTACTTCTTGGTAGCTGAAATACGTGTGCCACATCAATCGATTCAGTGGTCTAGGAAATAACAGTACGGGGATAGGATACCTAGTAAGCGAGACAGAGACAGACCGAAGAGAA